>JAKLLY010000001.1:550816-764512 GCA_022813715.1 Cladosporium austrohemisphaericum | reverse complement strand
CATACCATACCATACCATACCATACCATACCATACCATACCATACCATACCATACCATACCATACCATACCATACCATACCAGCTCTGCTTTTCCTTTTCACAGTGTTGACTTTACTAATTGAACACCAAACACCACCATAAGCTGAACATCGAATGGAGTGACAGGCAAGAGGCTTTGTGTTCCAATTCGTACATGTATTTCATTGCAAGACGTCTCATTACAACATCGCTCACTATCTCTGCGCCATTACATCCTCATTAGCAGAAGTCTTATCCCAATACTGCAGACAGTTCCAAGCGTCGCTTAACAAAACAGCCCAGATAGTAACGAGGAGAGCAACAACGTGCCTGCACAACTCCAATGGCTGGAATCAATCCGCAGAGCACACCGTACACAGCATCCCTTCAGTCCGTGATCTCGCTCTTCGCCGCATCAATCTTCTCAGACATCCACGCCGCCGCCTTCTTGGCCCACTCTTGACTCTCGCAATAATCCGGCAAGGTGTTACTCGCGCCGTTGTGCTTGTTCTCCAATTCCAGGAACACGCAGGAGACAGCCTGACCAGCGTCCACGACATCCGACAGCAGCATGATCCAACCGATACCACTCCCCAGCTTTCCAAGAAGGCTGGCGCCCTTTGAAGCGATTTTAGGCGCCCAATTCGCCGCGAAAATGCCAATGCGGCTGTTAGCAATCGCCTTCCACGCGCTCGTCGCTTTGATGCCGTCGAACATGGCCTGGAAGGGTTTCAACAAGAAGCGCCAGGGCATCTTGGGCAGTTTTCCCGTGAGCCAGCTCCAGAACTTCTTCCAGATCTTCTTGACCCAGTTAACGAGTGCTTTGAAAGGCGCCAGGATCCAGTCGAGGGCTTTCTTCACGACGTCCCACACTTTTGCAAGGCCACGGACCACCTTGCCGAACCCGCTCTGGACTTTGCCCCAGAATTTGCTGGTCTGTTTGTCTCCGCTGGAGGCGTATTGCCGGATAACATCGTCCGCCACGCCGTCCATCTCGGTTCCCACCTTTTGGATCGCTTCGACGTTGGGTGCAACTTCCACTGTCCCATCGACCGTCTGGGCTACGTCTAACGGAGCGTGGCCGCCGCGTGGTGGAGGTCGACGGGTATCTGGATCCAAGGTATCGAGCTCATCGTATGGAAGAGGGTTGTCGAATTTTGGCTTGGTCTCGCCATAATGAGACAATCTTTCATCTATTGCGTTTCTGTATCCAGCACGATAGTCGCGCTCAGCCATGGGATCGATCTTGCGCAAATTACTATAAAAGTCTTTGACCTCGTGATGATGCTTTATCTGTTGAGGGGTTTCAAGGCCTTCAACATATCCGGATGACCCTCTCCCGGGTTTATATGGTTTTTGGCCGGGAAGATCTTTCGGGGCACCTTTGGCATTCCCAGTATTCCCGGTAGCCTCGCCAGTCCCGGGGGGCTTTTTGGGGTCGGGTTTGACATTTGCTGGATTGCTAGTACCCTCGCCTGTGCTGGGACTAGGTTTGGCGTTGCCCGTGTTGCCGGTACCCTCACGAGTGCCGGGGTCAGGTTTGGCGTCGCCCGTGTTGCCAGGGCCCTCGCCAGGCTTGGGTCGCTCTTTAGGGCGCTCGCCTTTGGTATCCGAGCCAGGCTTCGACTTTGGGCTGTTGCCATCCGTCTCGCTAGTGGGTTTCCTGTATAACTTTTCGTCGCCAGTGGGCTTTCTATCGGTAGCTTCATCAACAGTGGGTTTGTCGCCAGGCTTAACGTCAGGCCTATCGCCAGGGGTTTCATTAGGTTTATCGCCTTTGCCACCAGGTTTATCGTCGGGTTTATCGCCAGTAGGTCTATAGGTAGGATCCTTAGGCGGGTTTGGTCTGTGTGCCCATGGACTTTGATTGTTAGGCCGGCCCGGTTCATACCGTGGTGGTCGTGAATTGTTTGGAGGCTTTTGTTTAGGATCCTGAGGAGTACCTGGTAGACTTGAATCTTCTACTGGTGGTGGCCGAGGTTGTGGGTCTGGCGCTGGTCTAGGATCCTGAGGAATAGCTGGTAGATTTGGATTTTCTGCTGGTGGTGGCCGAGGTTGTGGGTCTGGCGCTGGTCTAGGATCCTGAGGAGTAGCTGGTAGATTTGGATTTTCTGCTGGTGGTGGCTGAGGTTGTGGGTCTGGCATTGGCCTCGATGCTGGCGAATCTGGAAGTGGCCTCGGTGCTTGCGGGTCTGGCATTGGCCTTGATACTGGCGAGTCTGGCATTGGCCTCGGTGCTTGCGGGTCTGGCATTGGTCTTGATGCCGGCGAGTCTGGCATTGGCCTTGATACTGGTGAGTCTGGCATTGGCCTCGGAGGCTGTTGTAGATCTTGTACCGGCGGTGGTTTGGGATTATCCATAGGTCTAGGAACAGATTCGGGTAGCGATGGTGGCTTGGGATCGTCGAGAGGCCTGGGAATCGATTCCGCTGGCGATTGCGGTTTTGGATCGTTGATCGGCCTGGGACCTGATTCTGGTAGCGATGGTGGCCTTGGACCCTCAACCGGACCGGGGATTGATTCCGGCGGTGGTGGCGTTGGACCGTCAATTGGCCGCGGTTGGTTTTTCAATTCATTGAGCTTATCCCATGGGTTTGGAGGACCAGGACGTTGTGGAGCAGGTGGTTGTGGCTCGTTCCCTGGCCTTGGACGGGGCTCATTAGGCTTTGGCTCGTCTACTGGAGATTTTGTCGGAGGTCCGTCTCCCGGCGTTGGTTGGTCACCAGGATTCGGTTGATTTCTCAACTCATCGACTCGGTCCCAAGGATTTGGAGGACCAGGACGTGGTCGTGGAGGCTCCGGGGGTCTTCCATTGTTGATATCGGATGGCGGCGGTGGCTTCTGATTGTTCACTGGCTCCAGGGGTTTTGGGTTGCTGGGAGGCGGAATCGGCTCGCTCGGTGGTCTCCCTACATCCGGAGGTGGTTTCAGTCTAGGCAAAGGATCCTTCAGAGTGATTTCAGGCGCAGGCTTCACAGCCTCCGGTGGCGGACGAATCGGTTGACCAGCAGGCGGTTCCGGCGGAATCGGCACGTTCTCTGGCTTCACCGGACTGCCACTGGGAATAATTTCTGCGAGCTTATCGGGCTGAGTGATGATGTTGGGCTTGTTGCCTGTGCAGCCTCCGCATGAGCCGATGTTGACTTCCGTCAAGGAAGGGTTGTCCGGCAATTTGACCTTTTTGCGGCCCTTCTTGTACCACAGCCCTCCGCCTATGCCTATACCACCAGCAATGGGGATGGCGATGAAGCCAAGGAATCTCAAGTTTTTGTGTTTGTTCTCATCATCGCGGCGGGACAGGCTGGAGTCGGGTGCACCCTGCCCTGCAGTGCCAACAGAGTAGACATAGGTGACAACCGAAGCGTTCAGCTTACCGGCGTCATACGTGCCGTTGGACCAGTAAGAAGAAGGGTCGTCTTTGGTTTGGTGCCAAGAGTGGTCTTTCACAGCGCTTTCTAGGGCGGACTGGTCCGAGAATTGATAGTCGTTGATGAGCACGTACTGGGACGTCTCCGGGTTTTCTCCTCCATCCGGTACAGCACTAACATGAGATCCATGAAAGACGCACAGCCAGAGTGTAAAAGAGCGTAGAAGCACCATTTTCGAAGAGACTGTAAGAATGTAAGTCCGGGGCAATGTTGTTTGTAATCTTGTGGGGTTGGATGTGCAGGACCTCGACTCTGCTAAGCGATGTAAAGCATTTTCTGGGAAAGATGAGTTACATTCAGCGCTTTATTGACAGACTAGGCCGCTTGTCAATAGGTGTTTTCACGAGCTGCTTACAAGAGGCGGTGGAATCGAGTCGAGCTGGTTTCCGGGGGCTATCTTATGTGCAGTTTCCAGCACCCCTCAAAGGACAAAGCTTTCGACCGATATCGCGCTGCTGAGCACATTGGCCCTGAGCACACAGGTGGCCCCGGCAAAGATGACCAGCTCCAACGACTATGCGGAGTAGTATGGCTAGAGCTTATCGAGATAAGAAGCATTTCCGCATCGAGTAGAACGCACAGAGCTTCGTGAGGAGTAACATGCCCTGTGCTCCGTATCAAGGCAATGATCGTTGATTGTTGAGAGATCGTATCGTCTTCGAGCAAGTGAGAACCGTAATGAGAGCGCAGTCATGCACAAGTACAAGCGATTGAAGAAGGGTGTTGTATTCTTCCCGGGAATGAATCGCAAGATCTGGTCCTAAGACCGAGTTGTCGTGAAGCCGGAAAGGCATTCGGCCGCTTACCATCTTTAAAATGCTATCAGAAACCGCATCGCTTTGGACCGGCATCAGGGGCCTGTATCTTCAGGTGAACCAGATGTCGCAAGCAGATGCCAAGGCGTGAAGTCGATGTTCCAACTTCCGTATGGTTCCTTAGAGCTTGTCAGCAACTTTCACTGGAATGCAAGCTTCCTGCCTGGCTGAGTCTCGATGTTTCGGTTGACAGGACGTGCTCGATGACGATTGTGGCAAGCTGATACTGATAATAGCTTTCATGCTGGCATGTGAATATGCTTGATAATGCCCTCCAAACATTCGACGAGGTGAAGTCGGATTCAAGAGCCGTCGGGCGGGGCAGGGATGGAAGGCGCGACCCGTGCACATCGACTTTGGGCGGGCAGTTGTCGGAGATGGACAACACTTCCCTCCTCATTCTACCTGTAGAAAGTCTTCACAATCTGAAGTCACCATTGTTCATTGTGTTACGATACTACCCGCGGGTATACGTTCGTCCCGCAACCCGAAAGAAACATCACGGCGGGTCGGCCGCTGAGCGGAAACTCGAGAGACGAGGTCCTGTCAAAGACTTCGCAAAATACATAGCGAAGCATTGAATGACATTACGGACATCTAGTCTTGGTTTTATCGGATGTGCCTTGTCCGGGTATGCAAAAGTGCTGGCGCCATGGCTGCTTTCTTCGTATACGAGGAGGAAGGACGACGGAACGCGCGGCCAGCGCTTGCTTTGTTGTGGTCAAGGTGTAAGATGCATCTGCAGCCAACCGGCATGCGGAAGAAGCGAAATCTTGAAATGCTTGGATGCGTACGCGAGGCGTTTAATCAGTGGTATTCTTCGGGTTCGAACAACAACACTCGTTTCGAGTTATTTTGGTCAAAGATGGTATCTCGACTTGGGCGCGATACGAGATTCACAATCGCATAACAAGCCTCGCGACTGCATGTACCCGCGTCGCATCTCGGTTGCATGCGTGTATGCAGGTCGCTGTGCCTTTCTAGGCTTCGCGGTACTGGCAGACAAGCTCAGCTCAGCCACTCCGTCGTGTTCGTGGACAGTACCGAAGACAAGTCGCCTGCCAGCCAATCAACGCAGGGCGTGTGAGGAAAGCGGGGCAATACCACTGCCATGTTGGTGCAAGTGAGAGCCGGATGTGGTGTGACAAATGCCATGGGTGGGTGGGCGAGGGAGAGGTACTTGGATGCTTGTTTCCCTGCGTCCACGCACGCATCCCATGCCGCCTGCCTCCGCCGTCGTACTGGGTGCTTGCCCAGTCATCCCTCCACCGTCCATCCCTCTGTTCACTTATCATTCACTCGTTCACTGACGTGGATTAAGAACGCGACCGCGCGAGAGAAAGCGCCTTGCCTTCACCGGAGTCGCACTCTTGACTCGACCTCGCCTCTCACGCGCCACCAGCAAAAAGCACTCGCGACTCTCTGAGCGCAATCGACGACTCGCCACGTCTTGTCTCTGCGCCTGAGACAACACCTCGAGAAGCACATCTCTCCCAAACGACTCTCACATACCAACACAAGTAAGCAACCCACGCTCATGCGTCTCCATAACCATTCGCCACCCAAGACTAACAACTCCTCCTCGCAGTGGCCGGCCAACCCGCCAACCAACCACCCGCCCTAAACGGCGTCCTCGTAACCTTCCTCGTCATCGTCGGTGCAGGCTTCGCAGTCCTCATATGCTTCGCCATCTCCCACCGCTTCATGACGGCGCGCCAACGTGGTCAAGCTGGCGCTGACGGCGTCGACGGACAATCCGGCGATCTCAACCAAGCATCGTATATGGCGCAAGTGCGCGACCGTAATCGTCAAGACTTGCTGCACAAATACGGCTGGAAGTACGAGCTGCGACCTGTTGCGCAAGATGTCGAGTCGAGGGCGGGGAGTCAGAGCCATTATTGAGAGGGGTGAGTTTCACACTCTACATTCTCCCATATCGCCAACAATGTGCTGACTGTATCTGTTTCAAGATGGTCCAGCACACATTAGAAGCAGACACACAGCATGCATACGACCGATGAAACGTTACGACCTCCAGAAAACGCACGACGAGATACTCCAAGTTCTTTACGACTGTACATTCTGCCTTACTTGACTTTTCTTTGTCCCGTCGAAACCTCATCAAGCTTCGACATCAAGCTTCGACTTTTCCACGAATGCTCGAATCCTCATAAGCCTCCCTATCCTTGACATCGGAAGACGGCCACACAATGCTTTACTAGCCATCACTTTGGAACCACCAGCTCGACATGGCCACCATCCGAGGCATCCAGTTCATCCTTGCTGCAGAAGCCGCGCTCTGTTTGCGTGCGCTCGAAGCTTGAAACGTCGAAGATGACATGTGCATCGAATCCCCGTGCTCGCTATTCCGTGGCGATCGAGCGCCCACGCGCCGAAGCTTTCTTCAGACATACCATCCCTGCGAGCGCAGCGAACCCGATTTTCGCGCGTGAGCTAGCTTGTTCCACGGACCGAGCACGAACAGCATCATCGAAAATCGTTCCTTCCCTGCATGTACCACCTATCAGCATCCACCAAAAGAGCGCCATACGAGATCTCAAGCGAGACTTCGAACCTTTCTTACGACTGCATTGCCTCATATCAGCATACGATGGAGAACACGTTATCTTTATGTTCGGGCAAGAGGAGATGATGCCGCAAGCTTTACAAGGAGAGGGCGGAAAGCAACCACATTTCAGGAATGAGAGATGTTACCTGAAGCGAAGGATATTCAGAACTTTGTGTGTTGTTCATGGAATGAGAGGGAGAGAAAAGCGCGACCGTAATGAAAGGAGCAAACGTTTGATAATCTTCAGAAGTCTTACGTTGATGTCAGCCCCAAAAGAACCGTCGTTCTCCACTCTATAGCGTGGCCGATGTTTTAAGCTCCAGCAGCATTCCAAGACCACCACGGCAGCAGTCTCGAAAATCGAACTTAACGAACATATCGCGACCAGACATTGGATCTTATAAGACTCACAAAATGACTTTCTATTGATGAATCGGAAAAAGGTAATGAGAAAACCAAACAATGCCTCTCCTTTTTCGAGGACTCCATCATCGTCAAAAGACTCCCATCCTGCAACCTTCACCTACTCTACAGACTCCCTCATCGTCGTCGCTATAGCTATGACTACTGCGTAAACCCCTTAACCTCATCCCACATCTCCGCAACACTAAACCCCACAAGCGCCCCTTCCTTCTAAGAGATAACCTTTTCACGCAGCATACCAACGAACTGCGCTCCACTGACACCCTGATCCGCGCGGTCCTCCACAAGCAGAGTCTGAGCCCATAGACGCAGACTCGGCTCGCCGTCCTCGCGGATAAGGTAAAGCGGCGGAACAACAATGCTGCCGCAGCCCTTGCCTCTGTGGTCGCGGCTCTTCTCCACAACAGCGCGGACACGCTCGTTCATCTCAGAGTCGATAATAGGCAGTGTGGTCTTGCCCTGCTTGAGCTGGTTCTTATCCTCAGTGCCGAAGACATCGGCGATAAGGGCGGGCACGGCGTCGCGGCCGAGCCAGAGGAACTGGGTCTGACCGTCGTCGAGGAGGTAGAGGCCGTAAGGTACAAGGTTGGCGGAGGAGAGGTTGAGAGGCTGCGGCATGACGATTGCGCCGGTGTTGGGGTCGGGAAGACCGGCGTCGTCGGGCATGTCGTGCAGGGAGTAGAGGCGGGGGTAGATGTATTGCATCAGTAGAGGAAGAGGGAGGGTGGAGAGGAGGCAAAGGGCGGCGGAGCGGAGGTCGGTGGGAATTTGGGCAGACTTGCGGAGACCGAGCTAGTAGAGTGTTAGTAAATGGAAACCAGGTCAACATGGGAGTTGTAACACTTACATTCTTCATCAAACCGAGGAAGAGCATAGGCAGAGCACGCAAGTTCGCAGGGAACTGCAGTCCGCCACCGCCCATGTTACCACCACCAAGCTCCTTCTTGTACGTCTGCAAAAGCTCGATAATCTTCGCCTGGACCGCATCTCTGGCCGCGTCGAGACCCGAGCTCAGTGCGCGCTCGACGGCCTTGTGTGAAAAGTAGTGTGTGATGGCCTGCTGGTCTGCGCTTGCGTAGACCTCTGCAAGGTTCTGGGTGGTCGGGATGCTGAGCGTGAGGACACGAATGCGGCGCTCACCGTTGCAGGTCGTGTGAAGCACACCAACTTGCAAGCAAGCGAAAGCCTTAGTCACGCTCTCGTCGATGGCGATCTCAACGACGTAGGCTTGGTCGCGAGGCATGGACGGGAACGCGCACAAGTCGCTAGAACGGTTGAAGAAGTTGCCGTAGAAAGCGCTAGGTCTGAGGCCAGTCGTTGTGCGAACACGGAGAACAGCCTCCAGACCAATCTCAGAAGAAAGGTAATCGCTGAACTCAGTGGCAAACTTGATGGCGTCCTCGGTTCTAGCAGCGTTCCAAGCCGGGTAGAAGTAGGTCTGACCACCGGTGTATCTGGGAAGGTTGCTCAAGCTGGCCACATCCTGATATTGAGCGCTGAACAAGAACATATCAATCGAGACCTGAGTCTTACTGCACTCAACGGCGAAACTCTTGTAGAAGCTGTTTTGTGTCTGCAGCAGTGCATTCTCTTTGGAGGTTCCGAGCAGCTTCTTGTCCTCTCGCATCTCAAGCTTGCCGTGTCCGATGTTAGGCAAGCTAGCAGAAAGGCACACGACCTTGCCGCCCACGTGGCTGATCAGCTTATGACCAGCCCTGAGCGCAGATCCCATAGCCGAACCGTTGTCCTGTGTGTTCGCAAACATGCCCTGGAGCTTGCTAAGGTAGTTCTCGATGTTGGCGCGGCATTCGGCAAGGTTGACGAGAAGATCCTCAGGAGTGGGGAGGAAAGGCTCTTCCAAGTCGCTCACGACCAACATCTTGGGGTCGTTGTTTTCGCTGCCGTCGCGAGGGATGCTGAAGTAGTGAAGCGAGCTGTCGACTGCCATGAAACCAAGTCTAGTCCTGCGGTCGACGTTCGGTATCCTGTCCAAGCTCTCCAGAATGCATCTTGCAGCAGTCGCCAAAAGTCCGCTTGTAACACCGGCGTAGCTGACGTCGAACAAGAAGAGGTAGATCAAAGGCTGAGGAGCGCGAACCATGTACTCCTGAGGAGCAACAAACTCGCTGACCGAGTAGTTCAGCTCGGGACGCTGCCACCTATCCACAGACTGCTGCTTCGCGCTGTCCCAGTCGAAGCTCTGCGGCACATCGTTCGTCAAGTTGCACATGTTGCAACGCCATCTATGCGAGTGGTCCAAGAAACTTGCGAATGGGTTGATGTATGTGCGGCATCTCCTGCAACGAGCAATGACTTGGTCGTATTGTACGGGTACATCGTCTTCTGCGTCGTGAAGTGTGGCGTAAGGCTGGATGATAAGCGCGAAAGGAAGCTTGCTCTTCTTGAGGAGCGAGTTGGTCGTGGGCATGGCATTAAGCGTTGAGCGGACATATTTGGGAGGACAGTTTGCGTCAGGAGAAGGTGTGACGGAGCTCTGTTCGATTTGTTAGCTCTACCGCAGGAACACAGCTGCGAGATGCACTTACGTTGGGCGGCAGAATGATAGGTGGCGGCGGCTGATCCAAGTCGCTAACATGGAACGGCTGGCCCTGCATGCTGATATCGGTAGGAATCAACGGGTTCAGCCTCTGGGCGGGCTGCGGAACCTGCTGCGGTTGCTGTGACGGCTGTTGACCCATGCCCATTTGTGAGAACTGCTGGGTGACTCCTTGCACGCCCTGCTGAGCCATGCCTGGCGCCGGCTGCTGATATCCAGTCTGAGGAGCCTCATAGCCAGCTGGCTGGCCGTACGCAGGTTGCCCGTATGCCGGCTGCTGCGCCGCTGGGTCTGCGAAGCCTGGCTGTCCATAAGCAGGCTGTTGGGGCATACCGTACGCCGGCTGCTGTGCTTGCTGGGCAGGGTATCCAAATGCGCCTGCGCCTGGGGCGGGTTGACCGCCTGGAGCGGCAGCCTGACCTGCATTTGCGCCAGATCCAAAGTCGAAAGCCTGGCCAGCGTATGCTCTCTTCTTCTTGCCACCAGCTGCAGGTGCCGGAGCGGGAGCCTGCTGCTGTGCGCCATCCTGTTGGCCGTCCTGGTAAGGGTTGGCCATGATTGTTGGCTTGTGAGACTCGGCCTACGATGCGGGTTGTTGTAAGACGCGGTCCGCGCGAGGGAGCCGAGTGGAATGCGGCGATTCGTAAAGGAGGTCAAGCGTTCGAGGAGGAAGGGGTGATCGTGGGAGGCGTGGAGAGGTGGTGGTGATGGTGGGAGTGGTTGTAGGAGGGCCTAGCAAGGTCAATGCGCGAGTCGCTTGAACGTGTCCGCTTGAAGTGGGACGGACGTTAGTGCTTGGAGCGGGAGAAGAAGGTAAGATGTGCAACTTGTTTACTGCGAGGAATTCAGTCACTTGGAACTGAAGTAATAACAATCGTGAAACGAAATAACCATGTCCTCGAGAAATGCAATGGATGTAATGCTTACCTTCAGAAATCGAGCGGACAGCTTGCAGTCGGACATATTATTGTTGTTTGCTTGCGATCTACCGCCAAGTGGCTTCTCAGTGTGGGGTGTGCTATAACTATGCCTGCGTAAACATAAGAATCAGGGGCTTTACGGGACATTATTACTGTAGACACTCAAGTTGGTTTGACAGAATTCGTTATCGCAGTGCTACGTAAATGGGTATCATGGTAAATGTACAACGCCGCCAATCATTCCTCAGTATCACCTCGCAAAGGTGGCGAAAATCAGCAACACGGTGAGCTTGAGCTCTCGTCGATCCGAACGCCAATCATGCTGGAGCAAAATGCAAAGTAGTCACAGGCCGTCTAGGTCATCAGTAAACGCCATCATCGCTGCCATTCATGGCATCTGACAGGAATGGATGGTCGAGCGCTTCGTCCGCGGTAATGCGCTTTGCGGGATCCAGCTCCAGGCAGCACTTCATGAACTCGATAGCGTCAAGCTCTTCCTTCGAAAGGCCTGCACCGTCCTTCTTGTTCCTGCCGGTGCACCACAGCAAGACCTTCTCCCACGTGTGGCCTGAATCACCGATGGTGGGGATATTTGTCTGAAGGACCTGACCATGCAGAAGAGCAGTCTCCTTCATGCGCTTCTTGCCGAAGATGGTGCACAGTTCGATAAACGCGTCAATGTCATCGGCAGAGTGGAAGAAGGGGAAGCGTTTGCTGAGGAAAGTCAGGAGGATGACGCCACAGCTCCAGTTGTCGATCAAGCATGTCTGTCTAGTGCACTTGAGAAGGACCTCCGGAGCGCGGAAACCACGAGTGCCGGCTCTGTTTGCGCGGCGTGATGAGCGTGTGTCGTTTGCAGGGTAGGCAGGCCGAGGCTGCTGCCCGCTTGCTTGGGCGGCGGCATACGTTGAGGCATACACGGAAGTCTGGATCCGCTTGTGCCTATCTGGTCCCTCGTACTCACAAGCACAATGGCTCCAGTCCGTGCCTTCCCTTTCAGCGAGACCAAAGTCGACGAGAACGCCACGCTGTTGTGCAGGCGAGTACAAGAAGTTGGTGGGTTTGATGTCGCGATGAATGATTCCGGTCTCGTGCACAGACCTGAGCGCAGTGAAGAGGCTGTGGAAGTAGACACGCATGTCGGAGATGGTCATGTCGCGATAGTAGTCTCGGAAGTCCTTGTGCTGGAAGAAAGGCAGGACAGCAATGACCTGATCCTGGTGGCGGAAAGAAGTGATGAGAGGGCAGACGTTGGGTGAGTCTCGTAAGTCGTGCAACAGGTCGAGTTCGTTCAGGATGCGGAGTGGTGAGGAGGTGACATAGATCTTTTTGATGGCCACATAGTGAGCTTTGGGCTTGCCGTTTGTCCTTCCGTGGGCCTTTTCGTAGATGGCGTCCGCGTCCCATTCGTTCTTGTAGTGCTCGTAAAGGAGATCCTCGGCTTTGTAGACAGTAGAGAATGTGCCCTCGCCAATGCGGTTGATAAGGCGGTATCGCTGGGTGATGTTCTTGAAGCTGGCCTCGAAACGCTCCATGTCCTCAAGCACCAGGTCGTCTATCTCCTCGTCCTCCTCTCCGCCGTCGGAGACGGTGCATCCGCTCTCCTCGAGCGGGCCTCTGCTCTCGTCCATGTCCTGCGGTTCTTCGTCTTCTGTGCTGTCGCCGTGTGCCGTGCGCGGGTCGTGGGTTGGGGCTGGCTCCCGTGATCTCCGAGAGATGGAGGCCATTGTGCACTGCTGGGGTGTGAGGTGACAGCTGCACAAAGTTTCTGGCAGGCGAGACAGGTGAGCAAAGGCGGTGTCTGCTTGATAGTTTGGCTCAAGGGTAGGCCTGCGGTAAGTTATGCACATGCAAAGCGCGCCTGCCCCGCGTCAAAACAAGCTGCTTCCACTTTAGGAAATTCCCAAACAACGCCAGGCCAGGCAAGCGCGGTCAAGCGGCGGATGCGACGAAACGAAACGACCGACATTCGACAACAACCCGACAACAGGCTTACTACCATCTGCCACCATGGGCGACTCTGGCGACTTCGACGTCAACGCCGCGCTCAAGGCGTATCTCGACGACCCGCAGTCCATACCTACTCCAAAGGCCGACTCGGCGCTGCTGGACTGCGAAAATGACCCCGACGCCTTCACTCCTGGGCTGGTCAACAGCGTGCTCAATCCCATAGCTGAGGCGATTGGCGAAAACCCGGAAGCCGTCCTCCAGGCCAGCGTCCTCGACAGCTTACAGTTCCTACTCAAGTGCGCGCCCACCAAACCCCCGGACCAGCAATCCAGGCTGTCCTCCTCCCATAGAAACCACACTGATTGCGAGCTTTTCGCGCGTTCCAGGCAAACATCTTTCATCCCCTCGACTTCGTTGAGCAAGCTTCTCGAACTGATCCTCTCTGGCCTGGGTGCGGAAGCGGAGACCATCCACCACGAAGAGCAAGATGGCGAGACGGAGACCGCGCACCACAAGCAAATTCTGGAGACGTTCGCATTTCTGCTGCAATGGTGTATCTCCGCTGTAGAGACGAAGAGTGCAGAGAAGCCGGCTTCCGCAGCCGCCGGACGTGGCAAGAAAGGCCCCAAGAGCAAGGCGGCACAGAAGGACGGGAGCTGGGATCCGTCTGGTCAATTGCAGATCGCGATGGAGACCATGGCGAAGGTCATGAAGCTCAAGTTGGCCAAGATTTTTGTGACGACCAGCGAGCGGGATACCTTCATTGGTCTGTTTACACGGCCAGTCTACCTGCTGCTCGAGAGCGAGGTGCGAGTAAAGAACACCGCCATTCGCATGCACGTCTTCAAGGTCCTTTGTGTGGCCGTCAAACACCACGGCCATGCTTACGGTGCGCAGACAAGCGTCATGCAGAACCTCACTTACTTCGAACATCTTGCGGAACCTATGGCAGAATTCCTCAATATTCTGGCCGAGCAGTACGATTATGCGCAGCTCGCAGAAGAAGTCATGAAGGAGCTGTCCAACAAAGAGTTCGCAGCCAATGACACGAAGGGACCCAAGTCTGTCTCTACATTCATCGCGCGACTCAGTGAGCTGGCACCTCGTGTGGTGCAGAAGCAGGTTACTTATCTCGCAAAGCTACTGGAAAGCGAAAACTACACCCTTCGCTGTGCTATCATCGAAGTCTGCGGAAACCTCATTGCCATGCTTAGTAAGGTGGAGGAAGGCGACCGCACCGAGAACCACAAGGGTCAGATCAACGCTTTCTTCGATGTGCTCGAGGAGCGCTTCCTTGATGTCAACCCGTACTGTCGGTGCCGCGCGCTGCAGGTGTACACCAAGTTGTGCGACCTGGAGACGAAGTACCCAAAGCGTAGACAGACGGCGATTGAATTGGCCACACGAAGCTTGGAAGACAAGAGTAGTAACGTCCGACGCAATGCTATGAAGTTGCTCAGCCGTCTGGTGTCAACCCACCCGTTTGCCGTCATGCATGGTGGCTTGCTGAATTACTCTGAATGGAATGAGCGTCTTGAAGCATGCGAAACTGAGCTTAACGCAATCAAGCCACCAGCGGAGACCGGACTGGCTGAACAGGCTGAGGGCGAAAAGACCGTGGACGAAGCACTATTGGATGACGCCACCCAGATGCCAGAGGATGCGCCACCCATGACAGAGGAACAACAGATGGCTGCTTTCCAGAAAGCACAGGAAGACGCAGCCACTGCCGAAGCCCTCAACAAACTGCAGCTTACTCGCCGCTACTACATCGAAGCCATCAAATTCATCGAGACGCTCCAGGAGGCCGGACCACACGTCAATCAGCTTCTCGCTTCGAAGAACAAGAGTGAGGTTATTGAGGCAATGGATTTTCTGGTTGTTGCAGACGCCTACAGCATTGAGGCTGCCAAATCTGGTATTCGTCGCATGCTTCGTTTGATCTGGACCAAGGGCAACTCTGATGAAGGCAAGGGTGTGCAAACTCATCTTATCGAATGCTACAAAGGACTCTTCTTTCATGCGCCCGACAACTTCAATGCCAACGATGCTGCCAACTATGTTGCGCGCAACATGATCAGTCTGACCTTCGGTGCTTCTCCAGCAGAGCTGACCAGCTTGGAGCAGCTACTTGCCACCATGATGAGAGAAAAAGCGATCAATGCTCTCGTCATTGACAAGCTGTGGCAAGTATACGGTGTGCAGAAAAGAGCGATCTCAAAGCAACAGCGACGAGGCGCCATCATTGTCCTCGGCATGCTGGCTCTCGCGGACCAAGACATCGTGGTCAGAGAGATGGAAACCTGCCTCAGAATCGGCCTCGGTGCTATCGGCTGCAAGGATCTTGTGCTTGCTCGCTACACTTGCATTGCACTCATGCGCATGACCAACAACAAGACTACGAAAGGCACAGAGGGCAAACCCAACATGAGATTGCCTAACGACCATGCCGTTCTCCTCCGCTTGGCTACTCTGATCGATGTTGAAAGTGAGAGCAAGGATTGGTACGGCCTTGCTGAACAAGTTGTCGGTGCGATATACGCTCTCAGCAAGCATCCCGATGTATTGTGCTCAGACATTATTAAACGCAAAACCAAGGCCGTCTTTGCTCCCAAAGTCAAGCAGCCGGGGCAAATAGAGCAGCAACCCGCTGAAGTGGATGACAGTCAAATGGACGTTGACGGCGACATGGAGATGACAGACCTTCCAGAACCGGCACCCGAGGCAGAAGAGCAGGAGGCTGAGCCAGCGGCCGAAGAGGAAGGACAGTCAGCACTTGGCTTGTCACAGCTGTTGTTCGTCGTTGGCCACGTGGCGCTGAAACAAATTGTGCACCTCGAACTCATCGAACAAGACTTCAAGCGCCGAAAGGCTGAGAAGGAGAAATCCGGTGCATCATCTTCGCCTGTCAAGTCTACAAGCAAGACTCCCGGAAAGAAGGGTCAAAAGCCGGAGCCAGAAGAAGAACAAGACGAGATGGACCTCATTGGCGGTACTACTGAGGACGACTTTACCGATGCTCTCGCACATGTCCGCGAGCGCGAGTTACTCTACGGCCAGACTTCTCTTCTGACCAACTTTGGCCCGTTGGCAAAGGAGATCTGCAGCAACAACACGTCGTACCCTAACGCAGAGCTTCAAGCCCAGGCAGCGCTGTGTATGGCGAAGCTCATGTGCGTCAGCTCCGAGTACTGCGAGTCCAACCTCGGACTCCTGATCACCATCATGGAACGCTCCCCCTACGCCAACACCCGCAGCAACCTCGTCGTTGCACTCGGCGACATGGCAGTATGCTTCAACCACCTGATCGACGAGAACACCGATTTCCTCTACACGCGTCTCAGCGACCAGAGTCTACAGGTCAAGCGCACGTGCTTGATGACTCTGACTTTCCTGATTCTGGCCGGTCAAGTCAAGGTCAAGGGCCAGCTAGGAGAGATGGCCAAATGTGTCGAAGACGACGACGACAAGATCCGCGAGATGAGCCGCATGTTCTTCGCCGAGCTTGCGGGCAAGGACAATGCCGTGTACAACCACTTTGTGGATATGTTCAGCTTGCTTTCGTCCGACGAGGGCTTGGACGAGGATCGCTTCAAGCGGATCATCAAGTTCCTCGCATCGTTCATTGAGAAGGTTAGTTTTGCAGACACGCGCAGCCTCAAAATAAGTACTGACAACTCCCACAGGACAAGCACGCCAAGCAGCTCGCAAGCAAGTTGGCTGCTAGATTGGCAAAGGCCGAGAGCGAAAGGCAATGGAACGATGTCGCTTACGCTCTGGGTCTTTTGCCACACAAGAATGAAGACATTACGAAGATGGTCAGCGAGGGCTGCAAGGTCGTCGAGGCTTCTGCCTAGTTTAAGCTATGGTCTGGATGTTAATGGTATACATGTACATGGCGTTTCTGGTCGGACTGGGGCTGTGGAAAGTGCGGGTGTGCACATTGACGATACCCGGGTTTACCTTTTCGTATTTCATCAATTGTTCGGATCATTCTGCTTTGATCCCTTGACCATGTATCAGTATGTCCGAATCGGCTTTAGGTTCGATTGAGCAAAGCGCCACTGTCGTCCATGCCCAGAAACGATGTTGATCGAACCCAAGCGGGGAACTTTCAACATCAACCAACGACCAGACATGCGCATCACACCTTTCGCGACAGCGTTGTACTTGTGCTTTGTTCATACTCGATGCATGCTAATAGGTCCTCGACGCCAGATACCAGCATCTGTCCCACTCACTGCAAATAGCTTCCACCCTAGCCCTCCCGGCTCTCGCCACCCAGTCCCATCGCTATACAATCACCGTTACTCAGAGCAGACTTTCATCGGAGCGCATGATGCCGCAGCAATCAGGACTAAAAAGAACAACTGGTTTCTTTCCGGCAATCAGTACTACAACGTATCAACCCAGTTAGCTTCTGGCGTCCGACTCTTGCAAGCTCAAGGCCACTTTGATCCCAATGGTGGCGACACGATCCGACTATGCCATTTCAATTGCGCCTTGATGGATGGCGGATCGTTGGACGAATTTCTGTCTACAGTGAAAGATTTCCTCGCCCGCAATAAGGACGAAGTCCTGACCCTCCTCTTCGTCAACACAGGCGTGCCCTTGCGCTTCTGGGCCAAAGCCTTCTTCGACGCTGGCCTCGACGTTCTATCATACATCCCACCATCAAACAAACGCCACGGCCAAATGCACACTTCCGACTGGCCAACCGTCGCCTCCATGGTCTCAGCAAACAAACGCCTAGTAACGTTCCTCTCCTCCGGCGCGAATGAAGACGTAGTCCCTTTCCTGCTCCCGGAATTTGACTACCTCTTCGAAACAGACTTTGGAATCGAGGATCCTTCCCAATACTCTTGCGAGCCCGCTCGGCCGCGGTATCCCGGTAGTTATGTGCCGGATAGGTTATCGTTGGTGAACCATTTCTTGTACGCTAAGTTCTTGGGGTTTCGGTTCCCGAATGCGAGTTTTGCGGGCACGACGAATGCGGCTGGGTTTGAGGTGGGGATGCTGGGGGAGCATGCTGTTAGATGTAGGGGGTTGTATGAGAGGAGACCGAACTTCCTACTTGTTGACTTCTTCAATGAGGGAGAGGTTTTTAGGGTGGAGGAGGGGATGAATCGGAATTGAAGCACTCTAAGCTGAATCGTTGGCGACACCCTCAAGCATGATTGCAACCGGATTATATCACTACATTGATGTACTGACGCTTCTTGTACATGGTACACTGGTATTTCAAGCTGGCACAGTTTCATCTTGGGCGCTCGTCAATCAATGAAGAAGTTGTCGTTCGAACGCTGTGAGGATAAATATACACGATCGCCTATCTTTCTATCTCAACGGACTCATTGTCTGCTCGAACCAGCTTGCTTCGTTGTATAGATGAGAACTGTGCGAGTCATGGCACCCCTATAATAGCACCACCAAGCCCGCTAAGAACACAAGCGAAGTTGGAGTGGCAAATGTTGTGTTACCGTCTGCTGCCGTGCCTCCTTCGATTTCATCTCCTTATCATTCCTCACCATTGCACCATCCCGTATTTATTCTTTCGATGCGATCTCTGGCGCAGCTTTTGCTGGTAGCGTATTCTTCATTTGAGATCGTCGCAGCGCGTAATCACTGGCAAGAGAAAGTCATACATGAATTAGAGAACGACGATCCGTATGACAACCCTAGCAAGTTCTGGGCACCTGGTAACAAGACGCCTGAGTTCCTTATCATCTCTCTGCTGAGACTTGTCACTGACAACTATACAGAGCCGACATTGCAGCAACAACAAAATGCTGCCAACAATGACAGCCAGGTCTTCGTCATTCGTGGGCACCTTCGAATGATTAGCTTCTACAGACAACATTACTAACAAACCGTAGAGCATCTACCACTCCTGAAATCAGAAGCCTCTCCCAACGGCACCAGTTCTAGCGCAGTCTGCCTAGGCACAGATGGCTCACATGCATCGATAAAACTCTATCTCCCTGGAGCTCCTCCAATCGAAGCGGAATCTCGTTGGGACTACGACACTCGAAGCTCCGCCTTTCTCAACTTTACCGTCTCTGATGACCAGCGACACCTCACATTGAATTGGCAGCCGGTAAGCCTTGCAATGTCTGCACCTGTTTCTTGGACGACGCCCAAAGTCCTGTTCATCTCGCAACTTCCCGCCGTGTACTCGCTGGATATGTTCTACGGAATGTACAACACTCCAGCTCTCTACCTAGACTACGAGCTCGACATATCTACAAGCGCGGATCCGAGCGTCTTTGATCTGCGATTCAACCTGATAGGCGCCGGAAAATCCTATCCTGGAGAAGAGTGGGGTGAAACCGATGTCTTGCTCGCAGACCCAGCGCAGAAGATTGTCGAGTTGACGATCAAAGATCACAGTGCGTTGGCCTCCTCCGGCTATCCTTCTCACCACAACTACAGTATCACAGCAGTCAAGCTCCTAAATCGACCGACAAACTACTTCCCTCCCCGTTCTCACCTCGCGCGGCAATGCAGCATCAGCATGCTCAGTTGGCGTTGCGCGGATCTTCCGGAAGCACCTTATCACAGGCAGATTTGGAGATTTCAGTGGGACGATTACGGCCGCATCGGTAGTCTTCAATGGGCGGTGGCGCGAAGTTGGGATATTATTTTGCGGCCGATGTTATCGTTTGTGCTGTGTCCAGCGTGGTGCTTCGTGGTCTTGTGGAAGCTGTGGCTGCGTTTGAGAAGAGGTGGAAGGAGCGCGAATCTCAACAAGCCATTGCCTCTGTTGCCGTTCGAGAGGAAGGATATGCCGAAGCAGCTTAGTCCGGCGTATACGCGCGATGGAAGGCCAGAGTGAAGAGGGGTTTTGGGTATCCGAGCCTGTAGATGGTCAGCATCTTCGACATTCGCACGTTTCAGAGAGCATCTTCTACGTCAGCTCAACGAACGGTTATGAATGTTCATGACAGCCAGCAAATGAGAATCTAGGAAACGGTATTCATGGATCGTCGCATTTTGTATTCCGCAAAACTGCATATTGTGCTCATCCTGATTGTAGTGTACAACGCAAACAAGTCAAAAAGACAAAATCAAGAGTAATCATTGGTCCCCCAGCAGGATTGTAAAGTGTTATGAACACTCTGCCTCTGTCTCTCATGGTGTTTGCCAGTCGGTAAGTGTCTTTGCCAGCGAAAGAAAAGTATTACCGACCGCGAGACAATAGAAAGTGCTGTGGGGAATGTAACAGGTCGCATATTCGGTTTGGGAAAAGCTGGACGCCGTGTGTTCTCTTTCGCCGTACTAGGTTTGTGATGACCCGTTCCAGCTTGTTGAGTGTTGACGGTTCCAGATCATGCAGTTAATGTGTGTGTTATTGTAGCCAAGTCAGGCAGGAAGCAGATGCTTTCCTTACATGATCTGCTCCTGGAGAGAACCGCTCGGCTCGACATCCATGGCCTGGTTGGCGGGGGCAGACTGGTTGGTGTACTTGACGTAGGAGAGACCGAGAGGACGACCACCGTACATGTACTGCTGGAACTTGGAGATGGCAGTGGCAGCGTCGTCCTGTGAGCCGAACTCGACAACGCCGGTACCACGGGAGCGGCCGTTGGGCTCGTACTGGATCTCTGCACGCTCGACCTTACCGATGGTCGTGAAGAGCTCCACCAAGTCGTCGTTGCTAGTACTCCAGGGAAGGTTGCGGACGTAGATGACCGGGGACGGGTCCATGCCAGAGGTTGCGAAGTCGGTGAATGGGTTCGGGGCAGCAGTTGGAGCAGGGCCGGTAGGAGCACCACCGTAGCCACCGCCGGGCGGGCCGCCGTAGCCACCGCCAGGGGCACCGTATCCTCCAGGAGCGCCGCCGTATCCACCACGGCCATAGCCACCGGCGAAACCGCCACGACCGCCGAAGCCAGGTCCTCCAAAGCCACCACGACCACCGTAGCCGCCATCGAAGCCGCCGCGGCCGTAGCCACCGCCAAAGCCACCACGGCCACCAAAGCCACCGCGGCCGCCGAAGCCGCCAGCGCCAGCGAAACGGTCTTCACGGACCTCGAGGAGACGACCGGACCACTCGTAGCCGTTGAAAGTCTGGATGGCGTTCTGGGCGTCCTCGGGAGTCTCGAAGGCGACGACACCAGAGCCCTTGGGAGTGCCGTCAGGAGCCATGTGGACGTCAGCGCGGATAACGGAGCCTGCAAGATTCGTTAGTGGTGTTTGGAAGTCAGATGGGGTGACAAATGGTACTCACCGCCTTGGCGGAAGAGATCCTTGAGGTCCTGCCAGCCGACGTTATAGGGGAGCTGTGACGAGGTTAGCTTGCATTTTCCACCTCCGATATGAGGGCGAGCGTACGTTGGACACGAAGATCTGAGAGCGGCCGCCCATGCCAGGTCCACCGCCGAAGCCGCCGCCGAAGCCACCACGGCCACCAAAGCCAGGTCCTCCGAAACCGCCACGCGGGCCACCCATGCCACCGCGTCCACCGCCGCCAGAGTTAAAGCGCGGCTCGGTCTCGCGGTCCTGTGATGCGTGTTAACTTGGCTCGAGAAAGGTAGGGCGAAGTGAAGCGTTCTTACCTCGCGAACGTAGATCAGGCGGCCCATGAGGTTCCTATTGCTCATGGTGCTGATCGCGTTCTGCGCCTCTTCCTTGGTAGAGTACTCAACAATACCACATCCCTGCATCCGAGAAAATCCTGTGTCAACCAAGTACCAATGCCAAACGTGAAGTGAAGAGGAGTCAATGTGTGCAAATGTGGATGGGGAGCGCCAGATAACCAGCCTGAATCATGCTAACCTTGCTCATTCCGTTCGGGAGCTCGAGGACGTCCGCAAAGAGGACGTTACCGGCTGTGAGGTGGTCAGTAAATAGACAGGAAGTGAGGGATTGAGGGAGTGAGGTAGATACCTTCGCGCATGTGGTCCTTGAGGTGGTGCCACTTCACATCGTAGGCGAGGTTGCCGACGTAGACACGGCGGTCTTGCTGAGAGTTCTGACGGTCTTCCATGTTGCTCTGCGGCTGCTCACTGCGAGAGGGTCTGCGGTCGCCGCGGTCGTAGCCGTTGGCAGGGGAGCGCTGATCGCGGTAGTTGTTGTTGTTGTTGCGCTCGCGAGAGGGGGAGCGCGAGCGGCGGGAGGTGTTTTGAGGGTTGTAGTCGGGCTGCGGACGGCTTGTTAGCTTTGTTACGTACATAGTGCCGTTCCTAGTAGCAGTGAACTCTGCCCTAACCGGCCAGAGGTTTTCGCCGTCGCAGAGGTAGAGATCCTGCTCCATGGTTGTGGTTGTGGTTGTCGGCGTTGTTGTCTCCGGGGAACGAGAAGTAAAGCCCTCGCTTCCCACGCGAATTCACAGCGCAGAGACCATCGAGAGTGTCGTCACGCTTCCACGTGCAATAGGCTTTCAGCTGCCTTTAGCGATGATGGGAACATCTCCAGAACACAGCCAGATAGACTGAAGACGCTGACTGAATTCGATCACGGACCTCCACTCCCATGCGTTTGCTTTTCCCGCGCAAGCAGAAGGTACTCGCGCAAGGACCAGATTACACTGAATGGAGCTAAGCATCGTCACGTCCGAAGCCTAGCGGTGCCAGATTATCGCTTCGGGAGCTGGTGTCATTGCCACCAGGCGCACTCTCAGGCGCACGCTTTTCGAAGGAGGAGTGGCAGCACAAGGCCGACTAGCGATCCCCGAACCTGTCTTCTGGAGCTGGTATCATTGACTCCAGACACATCCCCGCGGCGCTCAGTACCTGGACGAACAGCGGTAACGAAATGAAAGCACCCACAACACCGACGAAGCAGCTGTGGATAGTACCAGCGCCTCTCGCCAGATCCCGATGTTGCCATGCTTGTAAGCGCCGGCCACAACGCGAACAGTGAGAAGACGCACTTGCTGTGCTGCTGGAGGTAGTGCCATCTCCGCTTTGGTGACTTCTGGGCCGCATCGACACGAGATGCGATAAGAGTCAAGCGCGCATGGAGCTTAGAGGCTGGCTGTGCTGCTGGAGGTAACACCATCACTGCCCTTTCGACGCCAAGGCGACATCGGCAGGAAGGATGGCAACAATATTGCTTGCGTGAGCCATCAGTGCTTGCTGCGCTGTTGAAGACAATACCATTGTTGCCCGTGCGAGACCTAGGCCACATGGGCGGGAGACATAATGGCGGAAATGCCGACGCGGAGCACGAAGATCGAATGTGCTGTTGGGGGTGGTGCCTTCTCCGCTCTTGCGATCGCGCGGCCACGCCGACGTGAGGCATGGTAGTAACAATGCTTGCGCAGAGTATGAGAATCACTACTCTGTTGGAGCTGGTGTCTTCTCAGCTCTTGCGACACTAAGTTCACGCCGACATAAGAGATGGTAGCAGCATAGTTTTCGTGGAGCACTGACGCTGGGCAAAGTCCTGGCGTCACTAACATCGGCAATCTCTCCATGGGCCGCAAGCTGCATCGTGCGAGAGGCGACAAAGACTTTGGGTGGTGCAACAAGAGGAGCAAAGTACGCAAGCGCCTTTCTCTTCGGCAGGCAACAGCAGTATTTTGGACGGCGCAAATGATACGCGCAGCAATTGTTGTGGAGCAAACCACAGCCTGAGGGTATGACTGGGTTACCGAATTGCGCCTTTCGATCACGGCGCCATATATAACGCTATGTCTTTGTACATTCGACGTAGAGAGGCAGTAGACGAATGGTCGCTTGATAGACCATGATGACGACAACTTGCAACCAGACGCGAAGCTGGTCTGCGAGATTCTGTCTGACAGCAGGCATTGCATGGTACATGCGTCTGGGCTTGGCCCAAAGTATGGGAGAGGTGTATGGTATCTTGGGTTGCTATGGCTAGCCCGTCCGAATCTTCCAAGACAGTCCGCCATCGCCAACCAGAATGTGCTCGACCATGTTCCAGTACCAGACATATAGTGCTGGTTTCGTCCTTGCGCTCCTCTGATGCCGACGATATATAGAGCTATGGGCCATGATGCTGCCTTCAACCGATATCCGCCCGATATCCAGCGTAGCCGCCACCAGAAGCTTCTTGCTCAAAAGACCGCCGAAGTTTCCGACCAGTTTCCATGCGCAATCGTGTCTGTCGAGGTTGATTGTACTGCTGTGCTGCTGTGCAATGTCGAGGGGCACATGATCTTCTTTGCCGACCTCAGATGACGCCAGGGCTCGTTTCACAAGCCGACACCGTCTTGCCATTACTGTTGTCCACAGGTTCGCAGCCCTCTATCGGTTGTGAAAGGTTTGGTGACTGCAGTTGATGCCTTCATCGGCCCAGGTGCAGAGGTGTAGGCAGGATTTCCGCAAACGGTCGGTCGGGACCACATATAGCGGGAATTGGCGCCAGTGCCCTCTAGCGAGCTCCAGAGGCCTTGTTTGGTGGACAAAATGGTCCATTTTCCTTGTGCTTACAAGGACCATACCCGATGACCGCAGTTGAGGCTGTCACCGAGTTCGTGTCCAGAAGCCGGATTAAAGACTGAAGGGCCGGAACTCGTGTCTTTGATGCGAGTGTTGTAGGCCGCCATCGTATCTCTTGACTGTCGAAGCAGTCCGTACAGCCAGCACTCTTGAGGCTGTCTGAGAACAGTGCCACGAACTTCGCCGGGAAACCTGCGTGGGCGTCGCGTGGGTTGTTGGTCACGGACTGCAACGCATGGTGGTTGACTGCCTCCCTCGGTAGACTGCGAAGGCCAACAGAATCTGTGACTGGTGGTGCCGTCGTGCTGCACGGGCACGTTCACCCGGGTGAGGAGCCAAGGCGATCGCCGAGTGCGAGGTTGCTGTCATGTCTTCTTCGGGTGTGCATGCGACCTCAGCTCCATGGCTCCACGGCATGTCACCGCCTTGTGGGCTCTTTGTTCTTCATTCCCGCCGACCGAGTGCGAAGCTTGCCTTCGAGGCTGTTGTCGAAAGTCGGCATGTCCAGGATTGAGTCCAGAGTCCAGGATCCAGAGGCGCACATCGTGTACGCGGATAGTGCATGTCACTTGTCACTGGGGGAAAGGGGAGATACGTACGCTGCGAGAACGGCGGTAGCTGTCGTCGGCTGTGATGGTGTAAGCGATGCGACCACGAAGAAAGGTGTTGTGGTGGTGTCGAAGTCAAGCGCGCGCGCTGAGGAAGTCAAGTGTCGGGCAAGGCAGAGCCAGCTCGTGATGACAGATGAAGTCGACAGTGCAAGCTTGGCGAGAGTGACTGGCAGGTGAAGGAGAGGGAGGAGGCGCGCACTTACCCATTGTGACGAGAGTGGTCAGGCAGGTGCGGAGGTGAAGTGCGTGTACGTGTTCGGGCTCAGCAGCTGTGCTTGCGCGCAAGCTGTCTCTGGGACAAGGATGGGACTAGCGCAATGCGTGAGTTCTGAGTTCGGCGACCACACAGGTGTTCGGTGAGAGACTAGGGTCTGGAGCTCTGGTCGGCACGGCGCAGGTGATGGCGAATAAGCGCAGGGCGGAGGGCGTGGCAGTACTGGAAGAGTGCAGTGCAGTCGGCAGGCAGAGGAGATGGTCGCGCAGCGTGTCAGTCAAGCCAGCACAGCACGGCTGTCGATCTGAGCGGCCTATCTGCGCGTGCTGGCCCAACGTCTGCCGCCTTTCAGCCTCCCACGACGACTCTACAGCCTCCTCAGCCCGCCCTGCCGGCTCCATTCAGGTGCTCGTTCATGCACGCCGCGACTCCACTGCCCGTCCTGTGCCACGGGTGTGCGAACGAGAGCTCAGGCGGCCCGACATACGCAATGCAGCCTCAGCTGGCCCACAGCAGGGCCATGCCGGCGGCTTGCGCGCGTCGCTGCGAAGGGAACCGGATGGGGGGCACTCACAGTTTCGTCTGACACGTGTATGATGCGTTCGGCTTGGGGGCTGGCGTCTCGATGTGTTGTGATGAGGATGATACGATGCTCCAGCTGGCTATCTCTGGACGACGAAGAAGGCAAAGTTCGGTAGTCTGCGGCGGGTATGTGGGGGATGCTGACCAAGGCGGCAAGCTTGCGTCGATAGAGCGATCTGGATGGTCAACAGAGTGCGGTTGTACAGTACAATCACACAGACTGCAAGGCACTTGAGGAAGGTGTGTTATTTGAGGACTTGGTGCATTCGCCACGGATTCGGGAAGGAGCTGCCTTTGAATTCGACGACTTTTCGAGCGGTAAGCCAACAACACCGCAATTAGCTTTGTAACTCTCCGTAGGTCACACCACAGGGAGATAACAAAGCGGCCTTTTTCGAACTCGATATGACAACGCTGTGCTCGAAGGTCGAAACCTCTACCCGCTTCTGGCTTGCCTCTGCAGCAATTCCACCACGCGAAGTCACGTCCACACTCTCACACAACAAAGCCCTCCATGCAAAATCCGTCCTCTGCGCACGATCAAAAGAACAACAAACGTCACCCGTGGTCCAACAAAGCCATCGAGCGATAAGCACTTCCACTTGCAACCCTTGCGCCACAACAGACGGAAAGCCGGGTGGAACATTACTACTACGGTAAGCTGTGCCGCGCCTTCGTGCATGAACCTAGTAAGTTACAAGGTCCTACACCATCATGGGGAAGTGTTGAGAGGACGATAAGGTGATGTACCTGAATGTCGATTCGCGAATATTACGGGAAAAGCTTCGGAACCTAAGATACCTTGATGTTCTAAGCTAGCACAAGCGTCGATAAAATTGATGCCCCCGCCAGAAAACGTCGAAGGCGATCAACACGCCCAGTCTTAGCTAGGCAAACAGCGTGCATTGTCCTTGTCGTGAATAGGTGTCTTCTCGTGAGGGTCGTAGCATGAAATTTGCCTGTACGCTTTCGAGTGTGCAACAGCCTCTTAGGTACTTCGGACGAGCTCGATGCCGGTCACCCACTTCGGATGACAATATGTATATGACCAGCTTGAAAACCGTTCCGATCCAATCGATCTCGTGGTTATCAAGCCAAACAATTGATTGTTGGAAAGACTCGTAGGGGCATCAATCTATATACAGAGTGGGTATTTCTTTGGAAATGCCGAAGGTACTGCCCCTTCTGCTATAGCTACACACCAGATGTGTTACCTTCTTGTCTCAAGAACATTCATACTCGATGAGCTACATGGTTGGTAGTTGCTTCTTATCCATTATGCTAGATTCTAGACGTTGCTTGTTTGGCGGTCTAATACAATCGTTTGCCTCGAAGTGATGTCTTTAGTTGTGTGAAAGGATTGCGTGTGTTGCGATGATTAAACACTAATTTGGAGAATCAAGCACCAACCACCAGGCGTTTATGGTTTTCACACGAGATCGCAACCATGAATAGATTGAAGCTTTCCCATGAATGCCATGACACCAGACACGTCGATCGATGATGTTGTCGGCATCGGTGTGTTGGTTGCTTGGGATCGATATCAACCCCAACCCCAACCCTACTCTATCACATGCAACTTGGTTGCAGTGATCTTGAGACTCAAAGAAGCTACGAAGGAAGGAAATTATTCACGGACATCCATAGTCAATCGAAATGCCTGAGTGGGTCCATGATCAATACTAAATGCTAAGATCCATACCATACATCGTTCACGCCTTTTGATAGCATCTTCCCGCGCATCAGAGAACGCCACTACGCCTCGATGGAAGCCATGATATCTCACCGAAGTTATCAATATAGCCGATTGCATAGTTAATGGATACATGTATCAAATACAGGTACAACTCACGTTCATGTGAATGCTTTCTTGAGGCTCTGCTGCACGGATCGAACCGCCTGGCTTCCATCGTCATCCAAAGCCGATTCCAGTCGGGCAACCGCAGCGCATCACGAGCAGCTTCCGATTGACCAGCAACACCTCCAAACACCACACATTCCCATCAACCCACCACATCTCTCACCAACAAACAAAACGCTTTCACCAACTACGAAACATACACCACAGATCTGAAAAACAACACACCACAACCCACACACAATCATGGCGGACAAGGAGCTCAAACAGATCATCCAACAACTGCACACCGTCAAACCCGCCACCCTCGGCCAAGCGCCCCAACTCCTCTCGCGCGCCAAACTCGCCCTCCTGCGTCTCGATGCCCTCATTCCCTCCGACGACTCCTCCGCCGACCACTTGGCTCTTGCCCGCGAAACCCTCGAGCTCGGCGCCTTCATCAGCATCCGCCTGCGCGACACCGACGCCTTCACCCGCTACTTCCAGCAGCTGCAGCCCTTCTACGCGCTGCCTTCGCACTCAAGACGGAAGAGCAACGAGAGCAAAGTCACGGGGCTCTACTTGCTGTTGTTGCTGAGTCAGGGCGACTACGCTGGTTTCCACACGTTGCTCGAGGGCTTGGAGAACAGTGACGAGGGCAAGGAGGCTGTGGAGACGGATGACTTTGTGAGGTACCCGGTCAGGTTGGAGCAGGCGCTGATGGAGGGGAGCTACGATAAGGTGTGGAGCGAGATGAAGGGCGAGAGGGTGCCGAGCGAGGAGTTTGCCATCTTCTCCGAGGTGAGTTCTGCTGATTGCTTGAAATGCTGCAAGGGATACAAAATGCTAACGACAAAACACTACAGGTCCTCATCAACACCATCCGCTCCGAAATCGCCTCGTGCTCCGAGCGCGCCTACCCTTCCCTCCCGATTTCGAACGCAAAGAACCTCCTCTTCCTCGACTCCGAAGGCGCGGTCGTGCAGTTCGCACAATCGCGCGGCTGGCTGGCCAAGGACGGCCGCATCTACTTCCCCGAACAAGAAGCTGAGGCGCAAGCGGCGGAGAAGGACGTGATGAGCGCGAGCGGCACGGTCATTGACAACACGCTCGGCTATGCCAGGAAGCTGGAGACGATTGTATGATTATGTGGAAGTAATGTTAGCGCTACGTTGGCGCGGCTTCTACTATTGCATGTATAGACAGGGAATGGAACGTTCCTAGGACATGTTTGAATGAGACCTGCAGCGTAGTATTCGCTCAGTATAATTTCCGCTTGCCAGCTACGGGCACCCTTCAAGATAGAGCTTCATTCTAGGCACTAGTAGGGCAGCCTCAGCAACAAATCTGGACGCAACCGGCAGTTGCCATCACAGCTAAGGTGAAAGAACTCTTGCAAGCAAGCAAAGTGACATCGCCACCTATTATAGATCGCTACATCCATACGCTTAAAGTCTCTCCCACAGCCTTATGCCATCCAGCATTGACATATTCAAGCCCTCTCACTTGATTGCTCCCACCCACTCGTCAACATAGGGACTACATTGATGGACACGTTAAGCAGAACCTCGTCGCCTAGGAGCGGCAATATGGTTCCGTGACCTGAGACAGCGAACAGCCGTTTCTGCCAGGCGCATGACGCGCTGTGTCTGGGACGTTCGTTGCTGGGAGGGCGCGCAGAGGTAGAATTGGGAATGTTTCAGTCAAATAGCCTAGACGAATTGCTTTGAACGAGATGTGAATGATGCAATGGAGAAGCGCAATGTTGTTTGCTGCGCCCACGTTGCGCTTGGTACGGATAATCGACGCAGTAGAAGATGACTGCTCAAGGCGTGGACTTCCCGAAAATGACTGCAGTGGAGGGACGTACCAGATATGAGAGGTAGCGTCACGTGCTGCAAGGGCTCGAAATCACAGTTTGCAAAGACTTTCATTGAAAGTTGGGGAACGGAAGACATGATTGGTTGTCAAATGGACGACATACGCGGTAATCTAATTAAAGTCGCCGCGCATGCTTTGTATTGTCAATGATCTATTTGGACTCGTCGAAGACGTAGGTAAGGTGGCAGCGGCCGCAGTACTGGCGGTTGTGCATGGCAGCCATGAAGATACCGGCACCGCACTGGAGAAGTTGTTAGCAAGATGTTCTGGCCGGTGAAGACTTTGTTCTGAAACTTACGGTCTCGGCGGGGCACTCGCGGCGCAGACGCTCGATCTTGCCGTCACCGTCAACCTTGTAGTACTTGAGGACGGCGAGTTTGGTCTTTTTGCGCTTGTGCTTGATCTTCTTGGGGGTGGTGTAGACCTTCTTTTTGCGCTTCTTGCCACCACCACGCAGGCGGAGCACGAGGTGAAGGGTAGACTCCTTCTGAATGTTGTAGTCCGAAAGGGTACGGCCGTCCTCGAGCTGCTTGCCGGCGAAGATCAGGCGCTGCTGGTCAGGCGGAATGCCTTCCTTGTCTGTGTGCGATTGTCAGGTCGAGGTTCTCGTGCGGTATTCGTGGGCGCGGGCGCGCTTACCCTGGATCTTGGACTTGACATTGTCGATGGTGTCGGACGACTCCACCTCAAGGGTGATAGTCTTGCCCGTGACTGCGCGGCGGTCAGTATATTTCGCTCGTCAATAATATGCGTGTGGTTTGATACTCACGGGTCTTGACGAAGATCTGCATAGTTCCTGGGCAACTTGCCGTCCTTGGGCTGACAGTTGCAGATGCTTGACCAGAGGAGAAGTTATGGAGGCCGCAAAGCGCTGATATTTGCACCGTGGGCGGCGACGCCAAGCCGCAAACGTTCCGCGCCTTCGTCCCGCTGGCTAGCCAATCAGCGTCGGACCTCACTCTTGTTTGACAGAATTGAATGCTGATGGAAGAAATAAATCCCTTTCGATACTACGACTACGCTAAGATTGCGGAAGGTATGCGATGGGATCTTCTTTTGATAGCATACTTTCCTAGAACATCTTTATGTACGGATAGAGACCAAACTTGCAACTTATGCGGCCGTCTCAATCAATCCATCCGAACTTGAACAGGGCCTCCGACACAGAAAGCATGCAGAAAGTATGCGATCCAGTGCGGGTAATGCAACAACCACGCAGCCAGAAGCGAAGCAGATAGGCTTTAAATAATCTACCCGCCACCATGCAAAATACTCGGATCCCCAACGATACACAACAACATGACTTACGATGTCCACCCTGTCTGGTTGCTTGACAACACCTTACTGTATGAAACATCTGTCGACCGTCAACAAGACCAATTCAATAATCGATGTCTCATTGATGCCCAGCTACCGTCTGTTTGATGGGAACGCCGCAAAGCCAGCGCCCGAAATGCCCCACTGGCCGATAGAAGCACATCACCAAACACCCGAGGGCAGACGGTGCGCCAAACGTCCCGTCAGCGTCGTCATGTCAATTAATTGCGGCCATGTGAAGATGACGAGATCTAGCCGGGAGGCAGATCGCGAGAGTCTTAGACCTTGATCCGGACGTTGCTGGCGCCTGGATAGGCGCGGCCCGTCGTGCTTTCCCCATAGCAACCAGGCTTCGCGCCTCTGTTGATATACGCCAGCCGTCGCCCGCTCACTCGGCCTAGCTTCACTCTTGCATACCTCACCTCAATCCACCATCTACCACAACACCGTCCTCGAGACACATCGCGCATCTCCCTAGGAGACCTCCAAACCTCTGTACATACCTCGAACGAGAAACCAGGCGGCTTCACAAGCCTACTAGAACACCGCTCCATCAAACAAACAGGCCCGTGGGCCGTCTGGAATAAACAAAGCCTCGACATTTCGGTCGCGACTGGGACACCCTTAGGATAACTACCGCGCCCGGCGGCTGCGGCCTTGCACTGCGTGAGGTAAGTGAATGCGAATGTCGCGCGCGCACAGTCATATGTGTCAATGCGATTGCGCGACAATACATGGTATGCGCGGAACATGCACTAACGAGCGTCAAGTAACCGGAAACCAAAGGAGCCATTGAATTGGACTTCTCAACATCGACGACAACCCCACTCCGGACTCAAATCTTAGCACCACCGACGAACGATACACGCCTTCGTTCGCAACAATGCTGTCTAACAACCACACCTCGAGCATCGCACAACGACGACAACAACACCGACGCCAACAATCTCTCGAGGTCCCCATAATTGCCCAACCACTTCCTGTGAACCCGCGACTCCGGAACTCCGTCCAAAGCGGCCACCGCCGCGGAATGAGCCTCGATCAAAACTCGAGCAACCTCACTTCACCCAACGGATTCCGCCCGCTTCACAACCAGGAACAACAACAACAACAGCCTACACAACTGGCAGACATGGCAATCAACACTAACCTAGGACAACCTTATCCCCAATCGGATACACAGCATTACGTGCAAGATACGCAGCAGCACTTTACCAGCCAGCCGGGCTTCCAAGCACAAGACTTCCAGGCCCACCTTCAACAACAACTCCAGGGTCTTGTAGCCGCGAATCCCCAGCAACCTCCACTTTCGGCCGCCAGAGACGCAAAGATGCAGCTCCAAGAGCACATCGACTGGTTCCAAACCACCTATGGCGAGTCCGCACCGAACATCACTATCTCAACCTCACCCAACACCCTACCTATCAACATGGCGGGCATGCCAATTTCCTCTCCGTCTCAGCAAACCATGGCTCTTCCCATGCAGAGCCACCCAATGGTACAGGGACACTTCACTCAGCAAGGTGTTGCGCAAATGACCCACGCGCACCCGCACACTGTGCCCAACACCCCTCAGCAGCCCTGGTCGAGCCCACCGCAACCTCAACCCAAGCACATTCGCTCTCAAAGCTTCCAGCTTGACACTGCTCCGATGCCACCCACGTTTGACGCCGCTGGCGGCGACTTCATCCTCATGGGCCAGCCTTCATTCAACGCCCCTCATGGGCTTCCTCAGGACAGCTTCGCCAGCTTCGGCAGCGACCAGAGCTACCCATCTTCCGCCTACTCTTCTTCGATCGCCGACCCGGCATCTCCCCATGCGTTCAACACGCCTCACATGCCAACCGTGCCCGAGGAGCCTGACCTCCCAGGCATGGAAGGTGCTCAAAATTTCCAGCAGGCCTACCCGAGCCACCTCATCGACGCAAACGGCGGTGCTCACAGCTCTGACGATGACCACTTCCTTTACAATCCCCATGCTATGTCTCCTCGCAGCGCGGCCATGGCCACTCTTGGTGGCATCAATGCCAGCATTGAGGAGACTGGTATCAGCCCGGAAGAAGTCAACCAGTACATGTCTGAGCAGGACCCCAAAGACAACAAATGGACCTGCATGTTCCCAGAATGCAACAAGCGTTTCGGTCGCAAGGAGAACATCCGCGCTCACGTCCAGACTCATCTCGGTGACCGCCAGTTCAAGTGCAATGATTGCGGCAAGTGCTTCGTTCGCCAGCACGACTTGAAGCGCCACGCAAAGATCCACTCCGGTGTGAAGAACCATGTCTGCCCGTGCGGCATGAGCTTCGCTCGTCAAGATGCCCTGACTCGCCACCGCCAGCGTGGGATGTGCTTTGGCGTCCTTCCTGGATTCGAGAAGCAAGAAGAGGACCGCAAGAAGCGTGGCCGCCCACGCAAGGAGCGCCCTGACACCGAAGCCCGAGTCGAAAAGGCCACCAGAGCCAGGCGCATGGATGCCGCCAATGCCGCAAACCAGATCAACAACTTCAACGCCAGACTGAACCTCAACAACGCCGCCAACGACATGCTCGCCGCCGCCGACGATCACTATGCTAGCGCTAGTTCTGATTCGGGCGCGAGTGAGTGCAGCTTTCCCGTCACACCGCCTGACAATCAGTCTGACATATGTCAGTATGAAGACCTGAACTTCGCCGACTACGTCGATCCAAACGCCGTCACTATGGGCGCTGATGTCTTCGACTTTTCGTCGGGCTCAGCTGCTTCCTCATGGCGCGCCGACACACCGCCGACTTCACCGCCGGTCGATTATTCCTCTCCGCTCGATGGGCTCTCCTTCCAGGCCAACTATGACTCGGCCGAAGGCGACCTTCAGAGCAACCTGATGACCTACTTGCAAGTGTCCTAGACTTACGCGAGTCGGAATCGACAAGGCGAGAAGCGCGAAAACGGCGCGCATGAAAGCGATCTTTCCGTTCAGATCCTCAGACACGACTTCACGACGGCTATGCTTGCTTGATTACTTGAACTCGGCGCTTATTCTCGCGACGAGAGGAAAGGGTATACCCACATGGAACATAATGAGCGCGTTTTTCGGCGTTCAAACGGACTTTTGATTTTACTGATTTTTGGAAACCTTTTCTTTTCGCACACAACAAGATTGCTCTTTCCGCTAGCAAAAATCCTGGTCGCACTGTCCCTACAGACTTCCTTTGATCTTTCGCAGCGATTTTGCTTTCCATTCGGTCAGCAGCTCGTACGTTCTCCGTGCGGCTTGCTGACTGGGTATACTTTCTCGGTCAAATAGGGTGTAATATAGATTGCTGGCTCAATACAACTGACCCACTTTCCACTTGCAGTATTGCTTCATAAATTCCACCGTCAGGTCCTTCAAATCGTTGCTGTGATGAGGCGAGCTGATCCAGGTGTCTTACGAGTTGCCGGGATACGATTCTGGATCATCTCGTGTATATTGTATCCAAGACATTCTCAACCGATGGTTGTCAAACGTCAATCCAGACTCCAGGTTGTTACGGCAATACTGGACGGTGCTGACTATCCTCCCGAAGCCGACGTTGCAGTCATGGTCCTCTAAACGGCCATACGGTACACCATGTCACGCTATGCCCATTGATATTGGGACTTGGAAGGATTCGACCTCGTCTCGAGGCACGATCCTTCTTCGACTTCAGCCGTGAATTGCCTGTGGACCTCAATCAATCCACAGACTTACTAATCGATAGCGGTGTCCTCACTAGGTCAAGAACTTGCCCGTCGTACCTGAAACTGACCAACATATGGCTCTATCGCTTACTAGAAATCCTCAATCGCTTGGTTGCGCACGTAAGAATCACCTGCATCTGCAGCCACCAGTAAGACGGGAGAACCACGCAAGAGTCAGCTCTTTCTGCAAGCGTGTATAAATACTAAGGGCTTCGCTCGAGAACTGCGCATCTGTAGAGACACAAGGTCATATTTTCTCGTTGACATAAGAGCAGCTTCTTCACCATGGCCCAACAAGCCCAGGTCCACGTTGTCAGCAAGACAAACAGCACCGAGCACCATACACTCTCCGTCGACCAAGCTCTACTCCCACCACTGGAACCCGAAAATGTCCGTGTACAAACACGCCTCGTGAGCCTTACGGCGAACAACCTCACCTATGCCCGCATGGCCGCCTTCGCCAACTGGTGGGATGCATTCCCAGTGCCCTCGTTCCTCCCAAGTCCATACAACGACTCGACTAAGTACGGCATCGTCCCAGTCTGGGGCTATGCCGAAATAGTCTCGAGCTGTACTACAGGCTTCGATGCTGGAACCATTTTCTACGGTTTCTGGCCCTCCTCTACCCTGCCCGTCGACCTCCAGCTCACCGCTACCGAACCCGCTAGACACTACATCGACACCACTCCTCACCGCCAGACCATGTGGTCCTACTATCATCGCTATATTGTTGCCCCAAAGGAGACCACAGATCTCTCCTACCACTATTTAGCAGCGGAAACAGTCTTCAAACCACTCTTTGAATGCGCACATTCTCTAAACGCCCATGTTCTTGGGCCTCTCGCTCTACGTCCGGCGCCTAGGTCCTCTCCCTCTCCAACATGGCCGCACGCAGATCTTAGCTCCGCCGCTGTGATCTCTCTTTCAGCCTCCGGAAAAACAGCCCGAGGCTTCAACGACGCGATTCTAAACAACCGGCCAGCCGGGTCCGGACCGAAGGCCTTTTTGGCAGTCACCAGCAACCCAGTAACTTTCAAGCTCCCAGTCCCACCTGAGACACAAACAAAGACGCTCATCCTCTCCTACGCTTCCGCTCTAAGCAGCTCCGAAAGCACTACCTTCCTCTCGCTCTACTCTAAAATCATAATCGTGGACTTCGGCGCCCGCGCCAACTCCCTGCCCACCCTCCTTTCTCACATCCGCGCCTCTGTCCCTCAGACCACCGAGATCGTAGTCATAGGCGTTGGCTCCGAGCCCGAAGCCCAAACAGCACCAGTCGACATGGCAGCTTTGGTGGCGAAGATGGGCGCTGTACCGGACCGTGCGCAGATGAACACGAGCGAAGTGAGGGAAGTTGCTATTGAGTCCATTGGAGCAAAGACGTATTTCGACGGAGTAGAAGAGGGCTGGAAGGGCTTTGTCGAGCGCGGAGGGTGCAATGGTGTCAGTGTTGAGGTTGGCAAGGGAGTCGAAGAGCTTGAGAAGGGCTGGGCGAGGCTATGCGCTGGGGAGGCTGGGGATGTGGGTGGGTTGGCATTTCGTATGTGAGGCCTGAGCATTCCTCTTTACGGAATCCAGCATGCTGTGGGCTAAAAGTTAGCACAATTGTATAACCAATGACAGTCGTATAGCAGCGCTCGGGAGCTAACGGCTTGCTTCTGTAATGTCCTCTTTCCAAGATAGAGCACTAGGCGATGCAAAGGTAAGCATGACATGATAGTCAATGAGTAGCATTTGGTCGACCCCGGGAACCAGTGGCTTGCTCCTACGATGTCCTCTTTGTAAAGGATATGGTCGCTTCGGGACAACCAATCACCAGCATCTCATACCGCCCGGGACCTAGTGGCTTGCACCTGCAATGTCCTCTTTTCCCTTGCGAACCCAAAAAGTTGGAAGTGTAAGCACGGCATCCAACATTCTAACTAACCAACAGTGTCTGAAAACCCTCGGGAGCTAACGGCCGACCTCTTGCAACGTGTCATCATCGATTACAAAGAGCCATACAGAATGTATGATCAGGTAAAATATGATGGAAAGGTCTCGTTTCTTCGCCTGTCTATACCGAGGCTGCGCAACTCTCGGCAGACTTTATGCATGTGTGCTAGCTCGCAACCCAGCTACTGTACACGTCTTCGCACCAACCTTTGCCTGTACAATGAGGAAGAAAATCCAAAACCCACTGTGAAAACAAACGCCTCGCTCGCTCTAAACGCTCGCAACTGAAGCAGAAAAGCACTTGCCATCCCGATCCTACTGGCGCCGCAGCCCCAGATGTAGAAACGCAAGAAAATACGAAACGACCATGGTGTACGCAAGGAGAGAGACAAAAGAATCCTCGTCCTCATACCAACAGTCCCAATCTCATATTCTCGACCATACGGCCGCCGACGCCCTTGATGCGTCCCAGCTGGCCCAAACTCGCAACGCGTCCGCCATCCGCTTCCTCACCCAGATCCAAATCGCACAAGCAATTTGCAATCGCCTCTGCGCGCTTCGCACCTACGCCTTTGAGCAATTTGATTTGGCTGACGTCGCGGCTATTGATGACGGCGAGGAGTTGCTTGGTTCGAGGCGTTTGCTCGACTGTGCTGGTGGTCTCGAGGGCTACTGCGATGTTTGCGAGCTCGTCCTCGGAGTCGGCGGAGATGGGCTTGGTTGCGGGTCGAGCGCGGCGAATCTTGGTGCGAGGACGGTAGACAAAGTCGTCATCCTCATCTTCTGAGGCGGCGCCGGTCGGTTGAATGTCATGGTAGCTGAGATCTTCGCCGTCTGCCGGGGCGAATTTGCGGATGGGTCGGGTAGCTGGGCGAGATAGGTGTTTAGGTGCCGACTCTTCAACGACGGGAACAACGGTAGGCGCACGAGGTGAGGTGTGTTCCACCTGCTTTTCCCGCATGCGATCCTGAAGCGCAACTACTTTGCGCATGAGTTTCTCGTTGCCCGGGAAATGCGGTTGCGCAAGCTGATACATCCTCAGCGCACTCGCGTCTTCGCCGCGGACTTGGTGTTGCTTAGCCATCAGCAGGTATTGCAGGCCTTCTGCTCGCTCAGTTTCTTGTCCTCCCACACGCTTCTCCAGAGCATCAAGGCGTTTCTGCACTTCTTCGGAGATGGGCTCTGGGTTTGCGATGTTGGTGCTGTCGACACGCTCGGCGAGAGCTTCGGTGACTTTACGTTCGATGAGTGCCTCGATTGCTGATTGTGACATGCCCGCTTCTGCCTTGGCTGGGTTTGTTTTAGCGACTTTCGACGGCCGAGCGAGCGAAGAGATCGAATCCGTGTTAGGCCGCTTAGGCGACTTTATGGAAGGCTTCGTTGTTCTTGACAAAGCAGTGTTTGCGAGATGTGCAGGTTTCGAGGGCTTGTCTGAGAATACCGCGAAGGACTTTGCAGGCTTCGATACACCCGTTCCAACGTCTTTCAGATGGCTGTTATGAGATAGGATTTTGGGTCGCAGTGGTTGCCTGTTCATTGCTGGGGCGCGAGCAGTAGCTGAACCGTCCTGCTTGCCTTTACCAGCGCCATCGCGGAAGAAGGGCTGGTTTTCAATTTCGTTGGTTTCAATCTTTTTCGTGCGGTTTGCGAAGTTGAGCGAGCTCATTGTGTCCAGATGGTAGCTCTTCACAGGCGCTAAGTTGAGAACCATGATCGTGTGGGATTTGTTCTGACCGAGCGCAAGGATGCGTGTCATCTTGCTCTCGCGGTAGGGTATACGCGTCTGTGACTTGCTGATCGCTTCCACACACTGCGCGAGTACGAACAAAGACTTGTTGATCGCGGAGGATTCCACCAGCCTCTCCTTGTTGTTGTCCGTTCTCCTGTTGTCTTCCGAACCTGCCAAATCAATGGCGCTGACAGTGCTGACACGAGTTTGATCGCCTGTCGTCTGGCTGACCTTTACGCATAGAATCGCGTGTGATCGGGACGAGTGTGCGTTCAGCTTCGTGGCGGACGTTGACCGGTTGACATTGGCCTGGTCGTAAAGTTGCTCGAATTCCTTCAGAGATGTACACGGCCTTTCAGTCAACCCTACCACAACTGCCTTGCCCTTCTCGTTGTCTCTTATGGGAAGTCCTGCAGGTGTGCGCTTTTCCGGCGCCTCAAACAAGTCGAAGACTTTGTCGTTGTAGATTTCGTAATAGCTCATGGAAACGTGGACAGACGATTCGCCGGCGCTATCCTTTTCGACCTTGCGCGCTCGGCGGTAAATGCTGGAAAGTAGACGAGGAATAACACCGCGGTCTTGAAGCGACTTTCCTCCTCGCATGGTGTGTGTCTTTCCAGTGCCGGTAACTCCGTAAGCGAAGATTGTTACATCGAAGCCCTTGAAAAGGTGCTTGACGGTCGGAGAGACTAGCCTTGGGATCAGCAGGGAGGCTCAGACCGAGCCTGGCGCGGCAGATAGCACATACCCTCATTGTCAAAGAGCTGCGACTGCGTAGCGTCTTGTGGATAGACGCTGTTGAACTGGAAGGAGAAGCTCTCTCCCTCGTTCTTCGGGTTGGGGATCTTGACTACCGTCTTGGTGTCTGCCGACTCTGCTCCTGCGCTGTGGGCTGCGTGGACAATGACATCCTTCTCGATCTCGGCCTTGAGGAGAGGGCGAATGCGTGCGACCACGCGAACGCTCATTGTTTATGGCTGGTGGTGCTCCGGCGCTTAGGGTGGGCGGTGGGCGAGCTGCAGTATGGGAATGCTGAAGAAGAGAAGGTTCCTGCGGGTTAGTACATGCTCTGGAGAGGAATGGCGTGTGGTGTGACGATGTGATGCGAGCTCTTGCGGTGAGGCAAACCTTGGTAGAGCAATGCAAGTGTGATGCGTGCAGTCTGTGCTTTCCGAGCCCGATCTGCAAATAATGCGTCGTTGCCTAGCAACCGCAAACGGCTGTCTACATGTGCTCGTATGCCACCATTGTACAAGGAGAAGATGACGGGACTTGCACTGCCAGCTACATGTACTATTTCGCAGCTAACGAGTCATCATAGATCTGGGGACACGCTTCTACATAAGGTATGCTCGAGTTTCGCAGGGGAGGATGATGTTTGCCACGCGGGCATCCCAGCAGAGGTCGAGCCCAAGCCCACCAGCCGTTTCACACGCAGCAGCCAATCAGGACTCCAGCTGCACGACGTCGACGCCAGATGTGAGGCCTAACCGCCAGCACGGGAGAAATCATGCTACAACGATGCTATACTCTCCACGATGCACCATTGACCGCCAATCTTGGGTTGCGCAGCCATGCCGGCTCAAACGCGTTTACCCGCTGCTGCGCATTGCCAGCATTCACGGCACTGCAGTCATGACTGTTCTCATGAACCTGCGCCGCCACTCTTGAAGGAGCCGTTAGTATTGTATACCCTTTCTGTTCTCTCCTCGATACTTCTCGTAAACGCAGATCGATAGCCTTTCACTAAATTCTCTGTGTATTCCGCGGTTCCCTATCCCCAGAGCTGGTCTCTCTGATTGTTCATATCACATCCATTATCTTTATCAGCCTATCGCTTACTACCACCATGATACCCCTCATCGACATATTGATCATTCTCTCTGGCATATCTGAAGCTCAAGCTGGTCCGATGCGCAGATATACCAACAGTACCTCGCAGGCTTCCGACAACGCGTCTGGCGTTCCTTACAATCCAGCCGCCAACAGCCCTTCGCTTTCTCTGCCCCCGGTTGATGGCATCACCACGCTACCTTTCTCACTTCTTGCGGATACGTCCATTGAACTGCATTCGACATCCGATACACCACCTTCTACGGCCAATGAGATCTCGACAACCGCCACAAACTCCGTGTCATTCACATACCAACCACAGGAGTCTGATACCTCATGCACGCAAAGTGATGTCGAGACAGCTCCGACATATTTCTGGACATTCGGAGACCAGCAACCGCATCCAAAAAAGACTATTACGGTCACGTCAACGGCGTACACCACCGTATTGCCATCTTCGCAAATGTTGCAATCAACAGACATACACACATCGGAGCCTGAAACCTCTACCAGTCCGCCAAGTAACACAACTTCCAACACGGCGCCAGCACCAAGTTGGAGGACGTCATTCATATTCGATCCTTTACCTACGACGACTACAGAGCTCCCAGCAAGCTCGACCACCACTACCCAAATCCCTTCGCAAGAGGACCCGAAAATCACCGACCCATCAACTTCCGCCACATTCGCCTACTCGTACCCAAGCAGCGAATCAGAAGCATCACCGCCTATCATATCGACAGAATCAAGCGATCCACCCTCATCTACTTCCACACTGTCCTTTGACGCTTCCGAACAATTGCCTGAAGTAATTACCGAAGGTGCTCCAGCGACGCAACCGCAGCACGAAACATTGGCCGCAAATGGCAGCATGACCAGCACGGTTCCTGGTATAACGATTGTGCCGCAGAATCCAAGCGTCATCTATATCACGGTGACTGAGGCAGGGGCCACGACTACCGTCAATGCTTGATGGCATCGTCAAAGTCCGGGCGATTGGGACAGGACATGGTGCTTTGATTGTTATGTTTCCAACTCTTCAAACAACTCTTCACATGCGTCTTCAGCAATTTGCTGGTGAATGAAGCGGGCAGATATGAGCACTTGTCTGCTGTTGGGAGCCTTTGCTCCAACGTTCGATAACAATAGGAAACCGTCAACCCCACCTCTCATCCCATCGTCATGCCTCAAAGCTCCTCACTCTCCTCCTCGCTCTCCTCCGGGATGAAAGCCAGCTGCTCATCGCCCATGCCCACATCCTTTTCTTCGTCCCCTTGCAGAACTCCAGCAGTGACACCTACGGCAGCCGAGCCCACGCCGCCGCTCGCACCACTTCCACTTAGCCTGGGTTGTCTCCTGGCTTCTTTGAACAACTTCAACTGGGCCTGGATGTCGGCGATACTCTTCCGACTCTCGGCAGCAGTCAACATCTTGCGCGCTGGCTTCTTTTTGTTCTTCCCGTTGGAAGACTGCGGGGTCGGAGGGGCGGGACCTTGGTGGATGGCAGATAAGGTCGATTTCTGCTTCTGCTTCTGCTTGTGCCTTTTGCGCGGCTTAGAGGGGCTGGGCTCGGAATCGCCCTCGCTGCCATCTTCAGTATGAGTTTGTCGGGAGCGTTTGCCCCGAGAGAATCCAAAATCGTCTGGGAAACCGGACGTGTTGGCAGTTGCTTGTGGAGCCTGCGTTGTCTTATGAGCGTTGGTGGGAGGAGGAGTGAGAAGCTGGAATTCATCATCATCTTTGTCCTCGGGGACAATGTTCTGCTTCCTTTTGTCTTGCTTTTGCGTGGCGATGGGCCGCAAGGAATTGTCTTTTTCGGCCTTTGGGTGCTGGAGGATTTGAAGCATGCGCTGTCTGGAATAAGAGACGCTCGGCTTCGAAAGGGCAGCAGCAGGCGTGCCGTCGTGAACCCGTTGCGCTTTTGCGGCCATGTTATCAGCGTTAGCATCTGGAAGTTCAACAAATTCGGAGTGCGTATCATGGTCCTGCATAAGCATAATCATCTCGTTGCCGGTGGTTGGCAAGCTGGAATCGGATTCATTGGTCGCGATGTCAATCAGATTTGCCTCAGCTAGATCTCGCCGAGCTCATTGCAGCAGAGAGACAAGGCCAACATGCGACTTGGGCGAGATCTTGACCAGGTATGTGATTACGTTGGTGTCAAGGAAGGTCTCGAGCATCGAAGAGTGGTCTGTCGGCGCACGCGAAACGAGACTTGAACTGGGCCCTGTGGATGCCTGAGTGCCGACCAAAATCATAACGATTTGACCGTTGCTGTACTGCTGGATCACGACCAAAACGTCGTCATTCTCCCATCGAATTGTCGATGACAAGGTTGCCCAAGTTCTGGCTCCGGAGAGGAACGTGGCGTTGGGGCGACTTGGGTGTTTTATGAGAAGGCTCCACTCACCTGTGCCAACGGACTTATCTGGAGAGTCTTGTTCGGCGATTGTAGGTGCGATGCCTTTATGCTGCCGTCCTGGCTTTGCTCTCTTCTTGCTGTCACCAGGGCTGCTAAGTTTTGTGTGTCCAAGTAGGGCAATAGCTAGAGCCCCGTTCACAAATGTGCTGGCGATTGCTGTTAACATAGGGTTTTGGGAGAGCTCAAGCTTTCCGAGCGTCCGGTGGATCTCTTGTTGGTGATGTGTTATGATCGTTTCATGATCGTCGGCCTGAAGCGTAATAGGTAGGTCAAGGTCACTGCCCAGTCCCAGTCGGTTTGCCGTCATGCATGGATGGCTGTCTTCCGCGGCGATATCCTCCTCAGAAGTAGAAGTCTCCTCATCCCAACTCATCCCATCATCTTTCGTGAACTGCCTCACCCCTCGCAACCTGTCGTCTTCACCCCATAATTGTTCCGGAGTGAAGTAGTCATACTTCTCCCCAGGAACCTGCAGTCTTTCACTCAAGCTCTGCACCAACATTTCACGGTGCTGCTCTACCTCTTCGAAAGCAGAGTAGCGGCGCCGGAGCTCTTTGGCGGTGTAGTCAGCATCAAAGCCGGCATGCTTGACGAACGGATAAGCTAGATCTGTGCACGCTGTAGGACCACGCGTCTCCAGCAGTTCTTTGTGCTCGATGTCCCACGGGTCTTTCACTACCGGGACCAGGTGCTTTGGAGGATAGTGATGGGGAGAGGAGGAGTGCAAGGAGCTTTTCTTGCGGGCCATGGCTGATCAATACCTCGAAATCGTGAAGATATAGGGTAGTGCGGCCACGATCGTGCTTGTGGCGGCCGGGGTCCGCCTGATGTTGTGTGAAGCTACGCCAGATCTGTGGAAAGCTCGTAGGTTTTGTAATGCGACAAGTACAGCCTGACATCGCTACGCTCTTTCTTGTGAGAGACAAAAGATGCTGAAAGGGTTCTGCTCCTGTGTTGTGGCAGACAGGAGGGCGTCAAATCAAGACTTCCTTTCTCCGTTAGAGACATGAAAGTAAGAGACGATTGTAAGTTGCAGGTCCTTATTTGCGCCTGCGTGGTTGGATCTGTATGTTTCTCTGCATCGGGCAGTGATCGCACAAGTCGTGAAGGCGGAAACATCCTTCTTCTCTCCGGTTGATGAGGTTGCAGATTGGTCTACAAATGGCAGTTTAGCCCTACTTTTGTGTCAGAGACATGCATATATGATATATATCATTGGCACATATGGACCGAGAACCTGTCAGAATCTCTCAGCATAAGAGTTGATTTGGATTAGGGTCGGGCTATAGAACTAGTGACTCTGTTGCGAGCTGTGAAGGCGCAATCGAGGTGTCTGTCACGTATTCTCTGTTTCCTCACTGGATCATAGAGGCAGAAAAGAAGCAATCTACAGTTGCAGTTGAACAGATTCCCGCTAGGAGCTTATTGCTGATGTCTCTCAACACGTGTGTAGGAATGCGGCATTGATATAATTTGTGGTTCATTAGACGTATCAGTGGCGGCTGTCGGTGTGCCTTGGCGGCGGCTGCTGAGCAATGTCTGGAATCGCTCGAGACGGCGCTCGTATACAGACAATGTAGTCTGGGCACGGCGATGCGTCCTGGAGCGGGTTATCTCCGCTGACTGCTCGACTGGCAGCCAGCTAAAGATGGCCCCTCGTCCATGTAAAGTACTTCGGCCTCATGATTTTAGCTTGCCCAAGCAGGGCTCATATTTTCCATTTCTTTCATCCTTTCTTTTCATTTGTCTCCGCGCCCTTCTTCTTCTTGCTCTTGTCGCCCTTCCTCTTTCTGCGATCCCTCTTGCGCAAGCTCAGCATCGACGCCTTGCACACCTCAGCGTATCGTGTGAAGAACGCTTCGAGATCGTCTGGCTGCACAATCGTGCTTATCTTCACATGATCCTTGTTCTTCACGCGGTCTTTTGACTGTGTCTCTCCATCGGATGCGCGCACGATCACAGGCAGAGGAAGCGTAGGGTGGAGGTCCAGTAGAGGATCGCCGGGCGCTTTGTCGGTGGTCGATTTTGATGAGGTTTGGTCGTATGTGACTGTAACTCGTTAAATCTATGGTCGACGAAAGAATCTGTGATCATACGCACGGCGCTTCTGTGTGAGGAAGACAGATCCGTGGCCTTTCTGCTGCTTGCGTTCGATGATTTTGGTGAGCTGGGCGAAGAACTGTCTTGCTATCAGCTATGTATCTCAAGTCGCGTATAGTGTACACACCTCTTCACTGCTGAGGTGTGCTTGCGCCATGGCAATAGTGTGTGTCCCGGATTGGTCGTGCGCAGTATGTCAGTCTTGCGTTGCTGGATGTCCGATCAAAGGTGTGGGGTCGCTTTCTCCAGGCTTCACGTGGAGTTGAAATTCGCCGGATCGAGAGCGCTACATTAGGTAGAGTCACAGGTAGCATCTTGCCTCATTCATCAACATTTGACGGCAGACTCAACATGCAACAGGAGCATACATGTAGTCGATCAGCTCTCTGACCGTCGATACTTGCTATGAGATCGCGCATAGAAGTCACAACTCTTCTCATCCGAGGAAAAAGCGTACTAACATGAATTGCAGACTCCCTACACGTAAGGTACATATATGCTAACGTTGTCTCAAATATCTAGCTGGAACAGAGAAAAGAAGAACACTCGAACGCTGTGCAAATCTGTATGCAAAAGCAATACCATGCCCCGGGACATCCGGCAACCTCGACTTGTCTCATCCGACGAATTTTGGATCAACACCGCATCCACACTCCATGGATCAACGGGAAAAAGTAACCCTCAAATCGAAAGTCTTACACCCTCCAGGGATCCTCTCAGGAAGAGTGGAAGAAAAGAAAACGTTCGTGGTAAACCCTCCCGGGCAAGCACTGTGGGTTCGCAGTGTGTCTGGGAAATCTGGATAGTGACATTGGAGGTTGTCGCCGGCTACCTCGCAGATCAGGGCCCGGTATGTACCGCGGCTGGCAGCCCTTTCGGCCGACTCAAACCTCACAGGCTCGTTGTTAGAGGTAAACGCAGGTCCCTGGTCGCCACTGAGTTTTAACTGGCACGTGGCGGTATCCAGCGTGAAGCCTTGAGACTGGCCTGAGTCCGGATTTTGAAATCGGACGCCTGTGGATTCACCACTAAATAAACTGACGAGGTACGGCCGGAACCCATCGATGGTTGGATCGGAAGAGCCAACAGTTTGCAAAAAGAATGCAGCGGCGGTTGCAGTCGCATCGGGTGCAGGGGCTGTTACGGTGCTTGTAATCGTTGTCGTAGGCCGAACCTTGGCACATCATTAGCTATGGGCTCTGGCGGAAATGCGTACGCTGATTGTAGCAAAACGGCGAAGACATACGTTGACTGTGAGAGTGCTTAAGGGGTTTATGGTCACTGCCGGTCCTGCTCCCGCAATAGTCGTCGTCGGCACCGGGATCGAGAGACATTTGCATGCAGATGAGATTATAGGGGCCGCTGTGTAGCTCGAGAAGCACGCTGGCTTGGCCACTACTGCTCGCTTGACTTTCGAATTCAGCCGGGTGCAAGTGCCGGTCGGAAGCACAGTCCTGAACCATGTCAGTTGGACAGTCCTTTGACCAAAGTCATAGAGATATCGAACACTGTATTTGACGGCTCCGCCGTTACCGTAACTGTTTCGTAGGCTGTCTCGAGTGGACCTGCAGTCACACTGACCGTCGCTACTACGTTTGGGCTGTGCTTCCATGTCAGAGGGATTTCACACGACTTGGACGGTGGAGGCTGAGCTCACATTGTCACAGTAGGCACTGCTCTCACAGTGACTGTGTTGATGGACAGATACGAAGAACAGTATGCCGTAGCTGTGCTCTGAGCCTTCGCTTTTGTAACGATGGTTTTTACCGCGGTGCAGAACACCGAAGCAGCGTTCGCAGTTGTAACGGGTTCCGCTAGAGGCGATGCGGCGGCCGCAGCAATAAGAGTGGTGAATACCGGCGTAAGACGCATTCTGACAGCAGAGAGTTGTAATCTGTTGCGTTTCCAGGCCCCAGATCCTGAGTGTGTATGCACCAGGAGGTAAGCATTCGGATCGACTCGCTCTATATGTTTTCCATGGTACATTGCATTGTACCAGCCAGATATATAGCCTTCGTGGCGTTTGCACCTAGACGAGCCCGGATAAGCCGCACTCTATCGCGCGACCAAAAGCTTCTGTGCTAAGACACATAGCAGAAGCTTATGATCGAATACTTAGTGCACTGGCACCATATGCTTAGTTTGCGGTCTGGAAAGTCTAGAAGATGGTCTCGCGTACTGCTATAGTATTCCATGAAGTTCACCAAGATCTGCTTGGAGGTCTTCGGGAGTACATCAGCAGTGTCGTTCGACACGCGTATGGCGGGAATCGTGCTGGCCAGTGGAACGACATTCACTTCACGTATCCCCAAGGTAGTTCTTCTACGGTGTCAGGGCCCAATGGAATGCATGCATCCATAATTTCTGGCTTGATGGTCGAGAGCAGTGGATGTGCAGAGTGGGAAAAGGTAGGCGATTGTTTCAGGTAGCCTCGCCGAGAAGCTTATTGATCAGAGGCGCAGATGCCACGTGCAAAGAGCTTGCTACGCAGCAAGATAATTTGTGGCGTGGTCTGATGGGCTGGACACTTTGGTATCTCGTGATGTGGCTCGAAGCTTGTTGGCTGGAAGGCGTTGCTTCGAAGTTGACATCGAAGAAGGCAGTAGTTGTACGCGACCGCCACCATATGCTGGAAGATATTCAGTCATGGTCTGTGAGTGAAGTGCTAGTTGAGAATCAGCGTGCTGGACGGTGGGTGAAACGAGCGGGTGCGTGAATCTCTAGGCGGCAATCCATTGGCCTTTCAGACCGGCAAATGTTTGATGTCCAAGCCCGAGACCCTCAGACTGGAAGCTTTTCTCGCGACCTTGGCTGTCTAGGCACTTTCAGCTTTTCGACTCCTTCGACGGTGCACATGTGCTACATGTCGTGAATGGTCTTGGAAAGGATAAGGTACGGAGATGCTTCAGTTTAGAGCGCAGCCTTAACCCCCCCAATGCCAAGACAGCTTGTTTGTTTGTACCTGAGAACCGCCTTCGCCCCAAAGCATGGTCCTATGCCAAACTCAATGCGAGTTAATATGACTCCTTCAGTAGTTTTCGCTGAGAGGTTCCGGCCCTGCAATATCACCTCTCCTGGGTAACCAGCCTCCAAACGTCCACCACGTGCTCTGCTACTGTACACACAAAATGAAGGTTTCTCGTCCAGTCTTCCCGACCGCCGCTGTGGCTTTCACAACCGAGCGACTTCTCCTCCGGTCCATGAAAGCTGAGGATATTGCCGACTATCACCTTCTCCGAACCCAGCCAGATGTCATGATCCACACTGCCGTTGGAAAAGTCGACGCAGACTACCATGCAACTCGAGCGTGGATGAATCGTTTCATGCCGCCCAACAACTCCACCACCTACCAATTTGCCATTGAAGAGCTCTGCAACCCCGGTGTTGTCATCGGCTGTGTCGGTTCACATATAGCTGAACCTCCCACCATCGGTTATATGTTTCGCACGGAGCACTGGGGCCGTGGGTACGCGACCGAAGCTGTCCAAGGATGGCTCAAAGCGTATTGGGAGCTTCCTCGGTATGAGACTGACATTCAAAGCACAATGCCTGAAAGCAGCGAGCTGCAGTGGCAGGGTGATACTTCACGCGAAGTGATTATGGCCGAAGTCGAGGCCGGCAATGTGAGCAGCATCAAGATCATGGCAAAGTGCGGCTTCAAGCCGACTGGAGTCGAGGAAAAGGAAGAAGATTTTCGAGGGCCTGCAGTGCTGGTTCACTACTACCTTGAGCGGCCTTGATCTTCTTTAATGCGCCTTGGGCGCGAAAGATACGCGCTAGACTGCGGATCAACACGACTCATCACAGCTTCAGCGGAAGCAGCGCAGACTGAAGACAAGTGAACAGAGTCGCGGCTATCGCCATTGACACACTCGGCAGCTCAAAAATGAATGGACCATCTGGAGTTCGAAGATGAGTCGCGACTGTCTCCCGACGGGAGTACAACGAAAAGATATTCAAACGAAGAAAGACTCATGCATTACCACCCTCAATATGCTGCGGTAGCTCAAGCTTATCTGGAATCTCAATTCGACTCGGTCCCATCTTATGCTCCCACAACCTATCCAGCACAGTCTTGAAATCATCCAAGAAAATCGTGTCGGTAAAACACTTGAAGACAAAAGCAAATTTCCAAAAAGGGTTGATGCCTCCAATGTCAAGCACCGGCGTCACAGCCAACACGTCCAAGACGATGAACGCAATACTCAGCGACATGCTTAACAATAATATACCAAAGCGCGGAGAAGCTTTGATGAGCTCGATCAAGGAGAATTCGTAGTGTCGCTTGATGTTCCACAAGAGGTTGAACGTTGTGAACAGCCACCATGGGTCTCTGCGAAGGAAGCAAAATCAGCATCGTGCCAAACCAATCAGTATCATGGTTTGCTTACCGCCATAATGCCTCAAAAGGCCTCGTCTTCGGGAACAGACTCGCTTTGATCCCATTGAAGTAGGCAAAATTGGCATAAATTTCCAATATCCAGTACGCCTGGGCCACAATAATGGTGCCGATATAAATTCGACTGACCGTCTTACTCAGGAAAGGCTTATTCTTCATCCAAGCAATAACGTTATGTAGGCTCCAAGAAATGATCATGCACGTTGCCGTGGAGGAGAGATACCAGCCGTATTGCGGAGGGTTGAAGAAGATAAAGAAGCCGTTGGGAATGGCGATGAGGAGCTATTTGTAGTTTAGCAACGTTAGCGACGCTACCTTCTGTCGATGCGACGGAGTCACGGCGTACCTCAATCATAATGAGCTTGTGCAAGAGCACTTTGCGCCGCATATTCGCTACGGTTAGCATGGCCATGAAGACCAGAGTCCCAACCATCGCACCCTGAGACCATGCTTCCAGCGTCAAATGCGTAGGATCTGTGGGTTTCTCTGGCTGTCTGACTCTGCTCGTGCCCTCCATCGTGTCGCAATGTTGGTTGGGTCGCGATAAAGTGGCGAGGACCTTGGAGAGCTGTTTATACCATCCAAGAAGCCAGTAAAGCAGCCCCACGGGCGCTCGACTCCGGCAGATCAATATATTGATGCGAAAATGATGGTGAGGTTTGTGAGGACTCGGGATTGACAACTACGCGTGGACAACTACGCGTGGGGATGCAGCCTTGTAAGGAAGAGATGCTCACAATTGGGTTTGGTGCCCTAGCGGGGTGATGAGCGCCACTAGTTGAGGAGGGATCCGCCCAAGGGTCGGTGGGCACATTACTTGACTTCCACATCTTTTGAACCGTAACGCAAGTAACGCAATCGATCAGGTACGTCGTTGGCTTTTCTATGATTTATCCACAGACAGATTGACCTTGCAGTGGACACGCGACATGTCCGATGGTAGCAGAATGTAGCTTCAAGACTTCTCAGCTTGTGAAAACGAGTACATTGTCCATTGCTCAGGAAGAGCCACGAGGTACAGGCCGCACAGCAAGTTGACCTCGCCAGACCTCGTCAAACCTGATTAGACCCTGTTGACTCGATGTGCATTCAAGTTCGACTTCTCCATTCTCGTCAAACTTATCTGTCACGATGTTGAATACTTTCGACCGGAGCACATTACATTTTGGCATCGCGTATCGATCATATCCACGCAAATCTTTGAATCTGAGGATACGCGTAGAATGGCCGTGAACCTTTGCAAGATTGTCGCGTGACGGATCTGGATGTGTATCTGTACATGTACATGTATACATACGAAGTGAGTTGAGTTCGATATCCGTTCCACAGCCGCGATGTGAGCACTACTCGTCGGAGGTGAATTGAAGGCCACGATTGGTAAGATACACAGTACGTCTGAATGCGCGCGTGCCGACTGTCTGACGTTGCCGTGAGTAATGCGGTCAGGCCGTGTCTCGTTTCGCCTCGCTTAACGCGCGTGGCTGGGAGGTTCAAGACCAAGACCAAGACACGTGAACCGGCTGGAGAACAGCGGAAGTACTTCACTTCATGCCATTCGCTCTTGCCAGTCGATGTGGTCGGATCTCTCTAGAGAGTGCTGGCTGACCTGGCTGCAAAGGAGCTTTTGCCGCTTATGGCAGGGCGGTGTTGTGATAGAGGAAGAAGATGCGAATGGTTCATGGCAAGTTAAGTGTGAAGATCACCTCGGCCGAGACATGACGGGGGATGTGCGGTACATGTAGTGACGCCATGGGTCTGCACGGCGCCGAATATGGGCAGCAAGCGACAATCACACAGATGGCTCAAACAGCTGCCCCTCCATCCACGAGACCCCTTCGCCCGGACACAACACACACATCAAGGCTGCCTCAATAATCCATTTGTCTTCGTACACAGCCTGCAGCCCTATTCCGTCCTCGTTGCACCACAGCCATATCGCCAGCACCACAGCAGGAAAGAGCGTGTGTACCTGCGTCGTGCCTGCACCTTCAGGATCCACCGCTTGTTGCACGCTCCAGCTTTCACGTGTCACGCCGGCCGCAAAGAGCTTGCACTTGCACGCACCAAGTCGATCTCAAGAACACATCCCAGCAACGACACGCAATCTCATTGCAGCACTACCGCCATCATGACCCATTCCAGCGCCGCCCAGGACACGCCGCACGATGCATCTAAGAGGCCCAGAGGTAATGCCACCATTTCTGCACGGCTACTCAACAACCCACTTACCACTTCTGCACCCAGGTATCCTGAAAAACTCCAACTCCTTCCAGCAGGCCTCGCCCGAAGGCCATGTCTCTCCCACCAGTGAGCGTCCGCCAAACAGCGCCATCTCCGACCAGCCAGGACCTTCCGTCAATGAAGTTGACCGCCCCAGCATGCCCAACCGTGGCATGTCAGAGAAAGAGATTGTCCAGATGAATACTGAAATCAACGCTGGCGACGCTGCTCACCGACGCACCAGCTCCAACGCCCGCAACAGCATGTCCCGCCGCCGGTCGTCGAACTCAAACTCACACGACGAAACCAACCCTCGCCTAAAATGGGACGAAGCAAACCTCTACGTCAACGAGTCCCAGATGGGTGGCCGCATGAAGATCGACGAGCCAAAGACGCCGTACGCTAAGCACTACGACCCGTCTGAGGACGACGCCGAGATCTCGGCCATCAACGCGGCGGAACTGAATGTCGACGAGTTAGACATGAAGCCCAAGCCTAGCGGAGCCAAGCGCGAGAGCGACATTCCTGGCTTGGACTTGGGCGAGCCTGAAATGAAGCCTGCGGAGCGAAGGGACAGCGACAGCGATAGGAAGGTTGAGCTGAACCAGGACAGCATGGACATTGATGGCGGACACCACGGCGAGGGCGAAAGCGACATGAGCAAGGAAGAGCTGGAGAAGCACAAGCACTTTGAGGAGATGCGCAAGAAGCACTACGAGATGAAGAACATCAAGGATTTGTTAGGGTGAGTTCAGCCCAGTTGCTCTTCAGACATCACCACCGCATACTGACTTGTGATACAGACATCCTGAAGACATCGACGTTGACGACGACGATGATGACGAGAAGAAATAAAGGCCAACGCAGAACACGAAACATGACTACGACATTTTTCAAACCTTTCGAATAACACAACGAGCATTTGCAGGCGCAGGGCGGAAGGCATAGGATGGTCACGCCAGTGGCGTTTGACGAAATGCATTGTTTATGCTGGGCTGCTTCCTTGCCCATGGTTTTCATGCCCAAGATTGGCCGGAGCGGTCGAGTCTACGATTAGATAAACAAACGAACAAGAATGAAAGAAAATATCCAAAATGCGAAAGAGACGCATGCCATCTGGTTTACACGTCTCAGTATGGTGTGTTATTGCTTTTATATAAGTCCTAAAAATGCTGTCGCCGTTGATCCCATGGTATCTTGCAAATGATAAATCACCCAGAAGAGAGGACTTCCTGATAAAATCCCAAACCCGTTTCCAGCCCACAAAAGCCGTTGCACGTAGACTCCAGAAGAAAAAGATCGCGACTTGAGGACCGAACAAAAAATGGCAGAGCCCGTCTACAAGATAACCCTCGACTCTCACATCTTCCTAATCGTCTCCACAGCCCAGTCCTTGCCCTCCCTGCTCTCCCTCAACATGTACCTCCACGCCAACGGGAAAACGTGCATCTGCTTCTCCCAATGCAGCCAGCTCCCGCCCACGCCAGCCTTAATCAAGCGATCCCTAAACAATAGCGCATCGGGTGTCAAGATATCGTAACCGCCTGTGATACCGTGCACTTGCACGCCCCTGTCTCGCAGCACTCCCAGAACATGGTCCGGAACGAGTAAAGGCGACAACCGCGTGTCTTCGGGCTGCCAGTCCGCGCGCCAGATCTCACTCGTGGCTTTGATAAATTTGTGTCGTAGGAGGGGGTCTTTGCGCTCTACCTTGGGGATGTCGGGGTTGCAGCGTCGGAGATCGACGGAGGGGCCTAGGACGAGAATATGCGCTGGCATTGGTGGTGGAGGCGGAGGAAGTGCCGTGGTTGCGACTTGCTCGCGGTCTTTCTCGGCGGAGGCGCGGAGCATTTCCAGTGGGAGGGCGAGGGCTAGGTTTGCGCCGGCAGAGTCGCCGGCGAGGATGGCCGTTTCGCCTGCTGCGGATGCTTCTTCGAGGAGCGTTGGGAGAAGGTCGAGGAGAAATGGTATTGACTTTGGGGCGGGTGAGTTAGGTGCTAGCGGGTAAGAGATTACAGATACTGTAGTGTCTGGGAGAGACGCAGCGAGTTTGGACGTGAAGGCCCAATGGTCTGGAGAGGCGGGCATGCGCCAGCCGCCACCGGAGAAGTAGTAGATGCGTTTGCGCTTGGGTTCCTTCTCGGAAGGGTGGTGTTTTGTCGGGATGGGGAGGTGGGTTGAGTTTGCGGTCATGTCGTAGATATAGACGTCGTTTACTTTCCGTTCTGTCACGTTGCAGCGTGCGGTGGCGTGTTTGGGAACGTGTAGCTGTGGCGATCCGGCGGGTAGTTCGCATGTTATATTCGTTATTTTTGGGCCGAAAGGACGAAGGCAGAAGTGCATAACGGCCATGAACAGAGAGCGATCCGTCCGGTGGTCTATTTGCATGGCGCTGTGGTGGCTTTTGCTTGTGTCGATTGGAGAGATGGCAGCGGTAGTGCCAGTGCTAGTGGTTGCCGTTTCGCGTTGCGATTCATCGTCTGAAGGCTTATGGGCGTCCATGTTGGTGATATAGGTAGTATCAAGTGCCTAGACGTTCAATCCAAGGTGTTTTGTGATGGCAGTCCGCGCGATGCCGTCTCAATCTTCCTATTCTCAGAGCAGCGCTATTCCAGAAGTGCAGTTGCTGGCGAAACTAACTCCAGGAGTATCAACAAGGAGGCGAAGATGAAGATAGAGATTGAAGACGCGACATGGCAGATAGGTACCTTGCGACGAGCGGCACAGAGATCGCCAAACTACATCTCAACCCTTGCACAGCCCGGAAGCGAGCGTATGAACGCGCACTCGTCGTCTGCTGCTTCGCCAAAGGGTTCAAGATTGAGTGGAGTCCGGAGTCAGGTGAACGGACGTCGATGACATCGTCGTCGAACCCTTGTCAAATTGAACATTTGAAGATTCAGGTTTGCGCCTGCAGAGATGGAAAGGCATTGTGTTGAATATTCGATACTGTCACACAGCTGGATGCTATATGATCGCTAACTATATCCAATCGACTTATGCCATATTCGCGACTCCAGCACGCAAAAGCTCGAAAGCGTGAAGAGAAATGAATCAAGCAAACTTGGAGTCCCGGGCATTGCTCCATTCGCTAGGAGGTACCGAGCAATTGGCGTGTGCCCTGCCTCCTCCGCCTCCGCCTGCGACTTCTTCGATCTCCAGGGCCGATTGCACCCTTCTCCGGAGCCACTGTGGATCTCACTGCTACTCAGAGACTTTCAACCGTGAAACTGGCGCGCGAAGGTTGTTGGGGATAAGCAACTTCGCATTCTCCTAGACTACCGTTTTACCTCCATGTTGCAGATTCACACATGCCGAAGATGGAATCTACAGAACAGTGATGAGAAGCTCTTCAATTCGCTGTGTCTGTCCATCGCAGCCAAGAAGATAAAGGCTCGTCTACCCTCCACATGCCCGAGAGTCGTTCTGTTTGCCCGCCTCCGTCATCGAAGATCCAACCTCCTCTTTCGCGACCCACCGAGCCAACGTCGTCATAATCTTTGTCAGCCGCTTTATGCGACACACACCACGGCACGCTTTTATGCCGGGTTAGGCTTGAGGCCGATCTGAAGCCGCAGCTTCTCCCTCTTAGCTGCCTCGTTGCCAGTGCGCTCTGATTCCAGTGCGCTGAGCATGTTATCGATGTTGACCACTGGACATCTTTGAATCAGCAAAGTGGATTGATCGAAGCTGAACTCTTCAATGACTTACATGTCAACTTAGCAATGTCTTTGCTCGTCTCCGGGAACTTGTCCAATGTCTTGCCAGTCTTCAGACTGACGAGAGGGTGCAGTTTCGCATCGCTGGAGTTCAAGTGGGAGTTCGCGACACGTGCCACGTTGTTTGTGTTGACCGCTTTAGTCCTGATCTCGAGTTTCTCGACGGCTTTGGCTGGGTCGTCTTTCGCAATCGCAGCAGCACTTTCCGTGGGCGCAGCTGATCCGGCGACGGATGCCGCCTTGGATGGAGAGTTGGAGGGCAAGTTGGGGTTGGCGATGTTGGGCGCCTTGCCTGTTCCTTGGACTGGAGGCATTCTGGTGATACGAAACGGTATACGGGTAGGACAAGTGGTCGGAGGTAACACAGTCGTGTGGCAAGGTACGTGAATAAGGATATTGATTAGATTGGCGACCGAAAGCAGGAAGATCACTGCACCCGCAGCCTTACCAGGCACATATATATTTTCAATGCCCGGTTCCTGTCAGACTGACGCAAGCCTACGAGGGCGGTCGTCCCCATCGATCACGGTGTGCCCGGTTTGGTTGTGTTTCACGTGGCGGGGCATTTACGTGTGTGGCGCCGGTCCTCTTGATCGGACAAGGCTCTGGAAAGTTAGAAACGTTACTTATGGGAGTCCTGGTGCGGCGCATTGCAAACATGCTTGATCATGATAGCGCGATCTTTGGTGATGAATAGGGCGATATGCTTGCGTCGTATTGGCAAGTAGCACGAGGAAGACAGAGAGCCCTATTGTGCCTGGTTCTTACAAGGCTTCTTCATTGTCGAGTTTCTCGTTCTCTGAAGATACACGTAGTTAGTTGCTTTGCCGTTCGATAAGGAACATGAAGGTACATGTACCTTAGAAGCTGTAACTAAGTGTCAAGTCCAAGCTCCATCCAGCTCAGCTCGGCGAGCTCGGCCGCCTGATCGCATCACGTTGCCAGGCGGCGCCTATCTCGTTGCCTCGTATCTCAAGCCGCATCAAACACCCACCGGACTACCTTCACCTTCCATCCCTTACTACACCTGACTCCTTGCCTCTTTCATATAAGCTCTAGTAATCCTCCACACACTCCAACAAATCACCTCCCCACCGAACGCCATCATGGTCCGCAACGTCGCATCCATGCAGAACCTCCGCCACAACATGGACAACATGAGCTTCGATACTTCAACAAGGCGAACACTGTACGAAGAGAGCAACATGCCCACTCGATCTCAGCCTTCGCCGCCTTCAAGACAGACCACGCCACTTTCTCATCAACATCCTATCGTTCAGCTGTGCGGCAGTGACGACTACACGAAGCAATTGATGAACCGTGTCGCAACTGGAGTGGCTACCGAGGCCGAGCAGAAGGAGTTTGCTCAGCAGGTCCAGCGTGGCCTGCCAGCTACGACTGTTCCATCGACGCAACAACCACGACGCGAGGACAAGGCTGCTCGCTTCAAGCAGGCGACCCGCGAGAACGCCGAGAAGTACACGAAGCCATTTTGCGATTTTCTGACGGATAACCCGACTGTCTTCCACTGCGTAGACGCCGTCAAGAGTCAGTTGAAGAAGGAAGGCTGGAAGGAGCTTAGCGAGAGAGATGCGTGGAAGATCGAGCCTTCGGGCAAATACTTTGTCGAGCGCAACGGCAGTGCACTCATGGCATTCTCAGTTGGAGGGCAGTACAAGCCAGGGAACGGCGCTGCTATCCTGGCCGGTCACGTAGACGCCTTGACGGCGAAGCTGAAGCCTGTCTCGAAAGTGCCGAACAAGGCTGGCTACGTTCAGCTGGGTGTTGCGCCGTATGCGGGAGCGCCAAACACTACCTGGTGGGATCGCGACTTGGGCATTGGCGGTCGTGTCCTGGTGAAGGAGGGTAACAAAATTGTTTCCAAGCTTGTCAAGCTCGACTGGCCTATTGCACGCATCCCGACTCTGGCACCTCACTTTGGCGCTGCGGCCCAAGGCCCTTTCAACCCTGAAACCCAGATGGTGCCTATCGTTGGTCTTGAAGATTCTGAGTCTGAGAATGTTGAGCCTTTCAGCAAACCATCATTCGTTGGCAGCTCAGGAGGCGATGCTACTACCTTTGCCTCTACTCAGCCGCCACGCCTTGTTCGCGCTATTGCCAATGAGCTTGGTCTCAAAGCCAGCGAGCACGGCAACATCGTCAACTGGGAGCTAGAGCTGTTCGACGTCCAACCTGCGACTGTCGGTGGCCTTGACAAGGAGTTCATCTTTGCTGGTCGCGTGGACGACAAGCTTTGCTCATGGGCTGCCATTCAGGCTCTGATCGATGCCCAGGTAACCGATACCGAGGATAGCTCGATTATCAAGGCGGTTGGTCTCTTTGACAATGAAGAGATCGGCTCCCTTCTGCGTCAAGGTGCTCGCGGCAACTTCCTACCTTCTGTGATCGAGCGGGCTGTCACCTCTCTCAACAACGATGTCTCAAGCACCTCCATCATTGGCCAGACCTACGCCAACTCATTCCTTGTCTCTTCCGACGTCATTCACGCAGTCAACCCTAACTTCCTGAACGCCTATCTTGAAAACCACTCCCCTCGCCTGAACGTCGGCATCGTGGTCAGCGCAGATTCGAACGGACACATGACTACCGACTCCGTCTCCACGGCCATCATGCAACGCTGCGCGGACAAGGTCGGCGCCAAGCTGCAGGTCTTCCAGATCAGGAATGACTCTCGCTCTGGAGGCACTGTTGGTCCGATGTTGAGCTCCGCCACCGGTATCAGAGCGATCGACTGCGGCATTCCGCAATTGAGCATGCACTCTGTGCGCGCCACTACAGGCAACTTGGACCCGGGTCTTGGTGTTATGGCGTTCTTGGGCTTCCTCAACGGCTTTGAGAGCGTGGACAAGGAATTCAGATAGACGCTGCGAAAGCGGAGGGATAATGAAGTGAAGATCAAGCATGGTTCCAGACATCAGCATGTGCATAAGCATTAGGCATTAGAATCAGAAATACCCCAGCGACAAATCACCATCTTTCTCAGACAAATGCTCATGCTTTTATCATCTCATCATGCAGGTGAATATTCCCAAAACAAATCATACCAGCATATTCAGCAGCACTCAAAATCCCTCCATTGGACCCTGGAGACTACACTCGCTACGGCCATACCCTGCCCAAGACTGCCTACTGCATTCGTTACTGTGTTCGCATGAAGCCTTCATGTTTCTTCGTCAGCTCGCTCGGCCGAATATCTCTCAACATCCTTAGATTAATCGTCGCCCTCGGCTCCAAATGAAACACATTCTCCATCAACCACGTCAAATCCGTCCCCAGCGTGCTTCCACACAATTTACAGAACCAATGCGGCGCTTTGGGATCCTTCTTGCCAGCATGGAGGTAGGAGCCTCGATGTTCCTGCGTGGTAAGATTATTAGCAGGCACTAATAATAACAGTCGAAGATAAAGCATACGACGCCTTGCGTAAACACTACATTCTCCATTTTTGGATGGCAGGCGATGATGCCCTTCCGCTCACAGTGAGAGCAGTCGCATTCGGATGTTACGTAGACGCCTTTGCCTTGGGCTTCTGATTTAAGCAAAGGAGGGTCGAGAGCGATGGTCCATTGGATCGCGGCGCAGTGGCATTGCATTGGGTACGTGGCTGATACGCCGGTTTCAGCGGGCCATGGGACGCCAGGCATTGTGGGTATGAGCTTGATGGAGAGGCTATTGATTCTGGAGAAGCAGCGTTGTGAGGTATCAAGACTATGGGGAGCTGGAGGGAGAGGAAGCTGTTTCGGACACGTTTTGTGTACTGCTGCGTTTTGTCTCCGAGCTGAAGGATTGGTATGTTTCCGGACTTAAACTCTGCTGCCTGGTTGCATTACTAATTTAAGGGCCTCTTTTAGCTACCTGTAGCTTGTGTAAGGCAGCTATAAGGCTCGTGTCTGGAAAATCTGCTCGTCTCTTCTCGATACATGGAATGACAGCTAACCTGTGAGATTTGACAAAGAACCGTCTTATAAGTAGCGTCCTTTGAATCGCACGAATTCACATGTCAACGGAAGTTTCCCCGCTTGAGCCTCGAAACTCTGCAACGTCTGGTAGTCCGACTCGGATGTGCTGCGAAGTCACGTCACCCTCGCCTAAATGGCCAGCATGCATTGGCGTACTTATACATCCAAGGGTACATGTATAGGATATAGAACTATACATCGCTCCCAAACCAGACATTGCTTTCCATCTCACACCTCCCACTGCATTGCCTCGATTGCCACGCTATCACCTCACCCGAAAAGTGTCACCGCCCCACTGCCAGCCTGTCCATCGCACGGGCGCCTGGCTGTCGTCACAAACACCAAAACCTTGCGTAACAGGGCATCACCCAGCGCAAGAAAGACGCTCAATTTCCTCCACCGCCGTCCCCAAGCGCCGCGCATTGCACAAAAGTGTCGTTACCCGCCCCTGCAACACTCGCCATTCTTGCGTATGGTTGTGCTAGTGAAGAGCCTGAAGCATCCTCTTAAACCCATCCATCTCTCGCTGCGCTGCCACCGACTTTGATCCTCCTCCGATCCGATCGTCAGACTTCACTCGCACTCAACTCCGCCATACCAGCGCCCGCCGTCGCATCACACCTCACGCCTGCCGTGTAGTCGCGCATCGCTCTTCGATTGACCACGTAGCGAGCGACAAGAGGAGGAAGATCAATTAGACGAGGCTTGAAAGTACGCCCGTTTGCACCACCACCCCGCAGTCGCATCTGAGCGACGAGACGAGTGAGCAAGGAAAGAGCAGGACGAACGGAAAGCACGTGAAGCGCACCTGCCAGATCTTGCTGCAATCGATCGTGCGACGTCAACAATCGAACATGTGAGTTTGCAACCTCTTTCACTGCCCTACTTTTCCTACACCACCCCGCGACCTTCCTACACAAACACCACCTTCTCTCCCGCGACACAGACCCACACCCCAACCCACTTGTTTATACACCAACTACCTGAACACCATCCCCGATTTACACGCACCTCTTCCACCATGATCGGAAGCAATGACAGACTCGCCTCGAGCAAGAGCGCGCCCGAACTGCGTCCGGAATATTCTGGCTTATCAGGTAGCATGCATCATATGAGCTTTTTATTACACTGCAATGCGCAACACGTGAACATGCGCTGACTGTAAACCACTTTTAGAATTCAAGATGAACACAAGCGAGGACTCGGTCCAGCCTCAGGGCCGCCTTCTACTAATTTCCAACCGTCTCCCGATTACCATCAAGCGTTCCGATGAAGGCCACTACGACTTCTCCATGTCTTCCGGTGGTCTGGTGTCCGGCCTCAGCGGATTGAGTAAGAACACACAGTTCAAGTGGTACGGCTGGCCCGGCACTGCGCCTCCCGAGAACGAGATCGACCACGTGAAGAAGAGGTTGTTGGACGAGTACAATGCCGTGCCTATCTTCATGGACGAGGACCTCAGCGAGCGTCACTACAACGGATTCTCGAACTCGATCCTCTGGCCGCTCTTCCACTACCACCCCGGTGAGATCACGTTCGACGAGTCTGCGTGGGAGGGTTACGTGGAGGCCAACAGGCTGTTTGCCAAGGAGATCGCGCGCGACGTTCAGGATAACGACCTGGTCTGGGTGCATGACTACCATTTGATGCTTCTGCCTGCCATGCTCCGTGAGGAGCTCGCCAAGGGACCCAACAAGCGCAAGAACGTCAAGTTCGGCTACTTCTTGCACACGCCTTTCCCCTCGTCTGAGATTTACCGCATTCTGCCTGTCCGTAACGCCATCCTCGAGGGCGTTCTGCACTGCGACTTGATTGGCTTCCACACGTACGACTATGCTCGCCACTTTTTGTCTTCTTGCGCGCGTATTCTCGGTCTGGCTACTACTCCCAACGGCGTTGAGTTCCAAGGCAAGCTGGTCACAGTTGGAGCATTCCCGATCGGCATTGATCCCGAGAAGTTCTCACAAGGCCTCCAGAAGCCCAACGTTGTCGAGCGCGTGGAGAGCCTGAAGAAGAGGTTCGAGAACGTCAAAATCATCGTCGGTGTCGATCGTCTCGATTACATCAAGGGTGTGCCCCAGAAGTTGCACGCTCTTGAGGTCTTCCTCACCGAGCACCCCGAATGGATTGGCCGCGTCGTCCTCGTTCAAGTCGCCGTGCCTTCTCGCCAAGACGTCGAGGAGTACCAGAACTTGCGTGCGGTTGTCAATGAGCTTGTCGGCCGCATCAATGGCAAGTTCGGCACCATCGAGTTCACACCTATTCACTTCCTTCACAAGTCAGTGAACTTTGATGAGCTTATCGCTCTCTACGCTGTCTCTGACGTCTGCCTTGTTTCTTCCACTCGCGACGGCATGAACCTGGTCTCATACGAGTACATTGCCTGCCAGGAACAACGTCACGGTGTCATGGTCCTCTCCGAGTTCGCTGGTGCGGCACAGAGTCTTAACGGATCTCTCATCGTTAACCCTTGGAACACCGAAGAGCTTGCGGACGCGATCCATGACTCCGTCACTATGGGCGACGAGCAGCGTGCGGTCAACTACCACAAGCTCGCAAAATACGTCAACAAGTACACCAGTGCTTGGTGGGGCGAGAGCTTCGTGAGCGAGCTCACCCGCATTTCAGAGCAGGCCGAGAGGAAACTGAAGGTTCGCAAGCAATCCTTGATGGACCCTGCGAACACCAACGGCGACACTCCTGTCAACTCACACGACCACGGCGCTGACGTGGCGAACTCACTGAAAGAAGACGCAAACGAGAAGTAGGGACTCCTGATCCGACGGCTACAAGACCAAGATTCCAGTGTGCATCCTTATCTAGCGGGTTGAACGTTACTAACATGGAGTTGGGATAGTGCGATTGAATCCTCTTCGGAGGATGGTGCCGCCTCTGACGATGAGGGTCTGGTCATGAGAACTTCGACTTCGACTCCCAAAGTCACCTTCAGCGAGTACGTTGACACTGCCGAATGAGCGCGCTTTGATCCTCGTTCGACGGCAGATCATTGCATACAATATACACATACACCTTTGCTTTTTGCTTTTCATCTTCTCTTGTTCATGTTAATGGGTGGAAAAGCGAGGTGAATGAGGCGTTGCCCGTGCCCCAGCGTCGGGTCTGGGATGTTAGAGGGAGTCTTCCTTTTTCTTGCTTCGAGGGCGTTTTCTATCTGCGTGGCCGCGGAAGAATATCCAAACTGAAAGTATCATTAGATCAATTCTTTCAAACAAACACTGCACTTTGTCACCACTGTGTTCTCAGGCTTCAACCTGTCCATTACCAATACCTGGAGCAGGTCTCCTACCGCTTGCGCCTTGCCAGGTTGTTGTGGTCCTTGCGTTTGTTTGGTCAGTGAAGGGCTGCAGCCTGTCCCTTCCCGTATACCTCGGAACAACATTCACGCTCCCTTGCATGCTCCTACAATGAATTGAACCGAGTTCCCTTTGCGCTGCTGAAACACAGCTTAAACGTACACCTTCGAAATCAATCACAATCGCATAATGGGCGACTCCAGCAGGATTGTTCCAAATACTAGCAGAACTGGAGCCGCGTCGCCTGCAGCCAGAAACAACAGAAAGATCATGCGATCACTGAAAGAAAATTTGAAAAGAGATCCAGAAGCTAATGTGGCTTCACTGCTTCCGCGACAGTATGCGAACAGGCTATTGTCGTTACAGAGAGATGGTACGCCTTCTCTATACCGTGCACCATTTGCGCATCATAGCTAACTGCCGAGTAGTAGCTGGGTGGCCACGAACCCCTCCGCCTACTGATGGTATTCGCGAAATGCTCCTAGTTGAACACGGCTATAGTGTCATCGTTGAGCTTTCCGCCGACGTGCAAGCTCTGCTTCCTAGCGGCCCTGATCATCAAGCAGAAGCTCTCATCTCTCTTCTCGCCGGAAGCACAGTCATCAACAGAACCCTCTGGGAAACGCCGCATGTCCTGCAGATCAGTGACTCGGTAGCCGTCAAGCTCATACACGATGAAGAGTCTGCAGCGACAGAAAGCCGAGCGCTCAGGTACTTGCAAGTACAATCACCCGACTTTCCTGCCCCCAAGCTGCATGGATTGGTCATGTATGGGAACCAGTTTCTACTGTTCATGACGTGCATGGGCCCCAATACTTTGGAAGAGGTCTGGCCTCGGCTCGACGAGACACAGAAGCAGAGCATAAGCGAACAGCTCGACAGATTGCTCGGTCAGCTGAGGTCACTGCCATATCCCACTGAATCCCCCTTCGGCGAGATCGGGACAGGCAGATGTCGAGACACCAGGAGAGGATCGCGGGTTAGCCACCAGCCCATCACGGACATCGATCAGTTTGAAGACTTTGTCTTCTCAGGAACCCAGTACACCTCACCGACATACGTACAGCTGCTACGCCGCCTCAAGCCCTCATCACCAGGGTCGCCTGTTCTTACGCACGGAGATGTTCGCCCTGCAAACATCATTGTTGAAGAAGCCCAGGGAGGCGAAGGCGCAGGTTGGATCATCATTGGGATTATCGATTGGGAGCGCAGTGGGTTCTACCCAGAGCATTGGGAAGCTGTTAAGATGACGAATAATCTTTCACCATCGGAGGAGAACGATTGGTACCTGTACTTGCCAAGATCTGTTTCCCCAAGTCGGTATGCGGTTGACTGGTTGATTGATCGAGTGTTGAATCGAAATTTGGAGCATTGCTGAGGATTCTATTCAGAGCAAGTCTGCTTGTGGAGAGATGATCTTAAGAGCGGCAGTAAGCCATGCGAAATGATCACAATTTGGTATCGCTAGTATGAACATGTCGTAGAGTAAGTGAAAGTGAATTGAAGCACCTTGTGCTCGCCTCTTTTGGGACTGGCTCCGGGAGCATCCGTCATCGCTGTCAAAACAGAGCCCCACTCTCGCTCCTTCCGCCTTCACGCTCCACCCTTGCCTTCACCCCATTTCCGCCGCCTCAGCTAACACACGCGCAGGAAACACTCCTCGCCTCACGGCCATGATGATGAAGTGCGCATAAACCTCTCACTTTTTTCAGCGCGACCCAAGATGGGTGCGCCTCTCTGCAGACAAGATGTCGCAGTCCTGACATGCAATCGCAGAACTCTGTGACATGTCCGCGTCGAATGCGAAGTGCATTCAAGCCAACTGTCTATGCAAAACCGCATATTCAGCTCATATTTCCTTGGAACACTCCGAAGAAATCAGCATCACAAGTCACCATGTCCAGCGCACCTGGTCGTGACTGAAGCTCAAGCCAGCTCTCCATGCGAAACCCGCATCTTCAGCTCATATTTCCTTGGAACACTCCGAAGAAATCAGCTTCACAAGTCACCATGTCCAGCGCACCTGGTCGTGACTGAAGCTCAAACCAGCCGTATATGCAAAACCGCATATTCAGCTCATATTTCCTAGGAACACTCCGAAGAAATCAGCGTCACAAGTCACTATGTCCAGCGCACCTGGTCGTGACTGAAGCTCAATGCCATGTCGCCTCGCAGAGGACCACTGTGGCCATCGAAGCCTCGATCGCCCGCTCACCGGGACCGAGAGCAAGCACACCTGAACACGGAATCGTGGATGAAGGCAGCCAATAAGATCAGCAAATCGCGATCGGTCATCCCAGAGTGGGAAGGACTTGATGAGCGCTGAAAGGACGATATCACTGCCACGGAGCATGATGATACAGTCGAGATAACCGACGTAGCTCGACCCATGTGGTTGGTTTTGCAGGGCGAGTTGCTCGCTGATCTTGCTACAACGCAGGCGCGGTGACGAGTTGCCGGCTGATTGTTCGCTTGGGGACACAGTCTAAGGCTCCGATAAACCGGACTTCAATGTCGAAGTCAGCCGACGCAGCACGCTTGCCTCAAGCAAGATGCAAAGAGGTCGGGCAAACCTCTGTAAAAACCCACCTCGACGAAGATCCACACCTCTGCGCGGTGCCGAGGACAAACATTCCCTGAGGAATGGCCAAGATGGATCAAACATTTCAAGGAACGGCGAGACAAGAGCAAGCGGTAATTCAAAAGAGTATTCGCCTAGCAGCGCAAGATCGCGCAGAAACGGCATCAATCTCCAGTGGAGCAAAAGCATGGAGCAGCGGCATGGCGCAAAACAGGAAGTGACATTGCGGGAAAGTACTGCATCAAGAGGCAACATTTCAAAAGGTAAAGAGTGGGTTGAACAGGATTCGGATTCAATACAATGTGCGTGGTGGTTCAGCTCTGCTTCACGTGCTTCCGCCTCCCACATCTTCATCAGAGGGAGAAGAACAAATTGAATCCATCTCTGCAAACCCATTGATTCCTCGAACCCAATACCTTGCCAACGTGACTTTCCAATCAACGGGGATTTATTGTGATTTGCCTGTTGTGCTCGGGTTTTGATTGACGCGATCCGCGCATCCCTGCAAGTGCTGCTATGTCAACAGCTGTTTTGTCGAAATGGTCTTCTGTAATGTTGTGCTGCCATTTCGTCGGATGTCGGTGGCCTCGATAACGCCTCCTCGTGCGTCGGTATTGGTTTCTCGGCCATTTGGCCACTGCGGTCATCGCTTGTCCATTCAATGTTATTGTATCAAGTATCGCGATGCTGGGGTACTCCGGGTCCCCTTTGCCTTGGACCGGTTGGGTGAACTCGTATGACAGCTGGGCTACCATCGGCATGAACGACACTGCCCGCTGACTCATGACGTGGCAGCCAATACTCGTGACGGCGGTGATAGATTAACCACTTGTCTTCGTTGTCGAGGAGCAAGCATAGCACTTGCAAGATCTCTTCCGGAATGGCTTCAGGGTGTACTGCGAATGCCCACTGTATTTGCTCAGAAGGTTGGTAGGTCGCTGCCGAATACCGCTGGCAAATAGCACTGGATAGTTTCCTTCCTACTGCGGGACCAGCACTGGTAACGATTTGGTCGTGAATCTTCCGCACCCAAGGAAAGAGGTGGACAATACATATGGGCCGCTACTGCCTCAAAATGCCGTGTGCATCGGTATATACCGGCGTTGGCCTCCAGGGATCGACGCGAGGCAGCACACCTTCAGCTATACCTTGATGCATGGTTTTGCTATCGCGACGAGAGATGGTGTGATATGTCCCGGCCTCGTCTGCAACAGGATGGTTGGTGAGACACTCGTAGCAGAATTCTGGTGGGACTTTCAAGCCGTAGATGCTGAGGCCTTGGACTTCGAGGTAGCGAGGGTACGGGATGCGCACGAGCTGATCGTCTTGAGCATCGTCTGCCGTTTCCATCTGGGGAGCGATCCAAGTCACTAGCCTCTGCGAAGTGGTCGGAGGGGTTTGAATGCTAGCAGCCTCAGGCCGCCTGCTATTGTCGTGGTGTCCGCGCGCCTCTGCCATGACGCTTGACGTTGATGGAGAACTGAAAGAGACGTTGGGAGAAAGTTGAAATGTTTGAATGTGGGCGTCCGGCGGGGCGGCATGGGTCTCCCGGCTCCTGCCGCTCCCGAGCGGAATGACGATGATATGTAAGTGAATGCAAATGCTTACCTGAAGACGGTGTTGAGGACCAAAGAAAGCGTGATAAGCGTGATGACTGGGTAATCTGTGGTGCACCAGGCCTTTGAGCAACCTGGGTTTATCGACATTTTGAACTGCAACCATCGTGTCGGAGATGACATCAGACACTCGTCTCTTCAGATCAAACTCGCTTGGAGCGCCCAAGGCTACCATTGTTTGCATCTGCCATTAATACTTAAAAACGATCTCAACCTCGAGTAGATATTTCATTCAGCCTACCGTCTTGCTTCACCTTCGCCGATTCCATTTGCTTACGTTTGTCCAAAGATTGCGGATCCATCTTGGCCAACTCATCGAGTCGTTACCCCAGCACCACGTTAAGGTGTGGATCCATCGCTGGGGTGGGTTTTTATAAAGGAGGTTTGCCCGTTGCCCTCCGGTCGAATCAGCCTTTTATGGCTGACCGTGAGGCATGGCGTTGCCGCTAGCCTGGCCTTGACCGGTATTGTTGCCGATCCGAGGCTGAGAACCAGCAATGTTGCCGGTCTGCGGAGCGATCAACCCCTGAGCACTCTCGCTATGAGGTCTCATGGGACCTGATGATGTGAGGGCGAATTTTCCACCCCGGTTGATGCGTTCCTTGGGAATTTCGTCCACCTCGCCGAGTCTGTCTGTTTGACTTGCGCCCTCTCTGGTTGTTGGGCTTGCTGGCGGCAGGTGTGCTCGAGATACTGAAGGATGTGCCTAAAGGGGCGTCCTGGCCAGTGCTGGCGTTAGAGGCCGGCTGGACCTGCTGCTGCCGTGATGGCGCATATGCTCCGTCGCCTTCGATGACGCTGGCGATGTACCTTATCTGATACTGGGACGGCATCGTCTGCACCATGCGCTTGATGGAGGTTTCACTCTCATCGGACCGCTGTTGCAGTTGACCTGAGTGTGGCGGCTGAGCAGGCTGTTGCTATTGAGCCAATTGAGTGCTTGGAGGCACATTGTAGCCATTGCTGGCATGTGAAATCGGCTGAACCGGCGTTCGCTGGTGGTTGACACTTGAGGAGCTGCCTTCGTACATGGCGGCGAGCCGGTTCAACTTGTCTTGTTCAGACATGCTGTTCACGATCTGGCCGATAAGGCCGAGTTGCTCGCGACGAAAATCCTTCTATTCTTGCTCTGTCGACGTCGAAGGCTGGTGAGTGGCCTGGAGAGTCCCGATAGGACTCTCGGAGGTGGGCGCGGGTACGGATGGGCGTTTGCCACCATACTGCGCTGCTCGGATCAGAGCAGGATCTGACGTTGGTGCTTTACCGAGCGCCTGCTGCTTGCGGAGATTTCTGGACTCCTGCAGGGTGAGGGTATGTTGTCCCCACTGATGGAAAGATTGGCACGATTTGCACCAAGGATTCTGCGCATTGAACGTGCGCCTTTTGAACTCGCGGCGCGATGACTTCGGAGTTTGAGCAGGCTGTTCAAGATGCTGCTGAGCAGGACGTCCGGCTTGGTTGCCTGTTGGACGCGTCTGCTGGAGTTGGTCCAATGGACCGTCCTCTGAAGCTTTCTCATTGGGTCTTGAGTCAGCTTGTGATGCCAGAGCATCATTGAGCAGCAAGGCGTCAGTGAGACGCCTGCGCTTCACGGTGTGTGACCTGACGCCTGGGGTATCAGGGACCTCTGCGAGGTCGGATCGTGGGTAGGCGGCCTCCTGGGGAGGCCATTTTCGCTTCGGTGGCGCGTTGGCCGCCATCGAGTTGGTGTTGCTTGGAATGAAGCAGACAGGAGCGAGCGAGAAGAATAAAAAGTCGTACGACCCCGCCGGCGAGATGGGCCACGGCATGTCGCGGTCGCCATATGCGCGCGCGCAGCTCTTCAATTGTCGATTTGCAAGCCTGCCTCATTCTCTCGTCACAGCCACCAAGGCGCCACCTGAAGGTCGACAGAGCGGGCGGTCAAAGACTGCCAGCACTCCTGTGCTTCACCACCTCGGACTTCCGGGTGGTACATCTTCTCTTGCACAGACGGACTCCGCCATGCTCGATGAGGCCGGCCAACCGCCTCTGCGGGCTAGGTCGACATCGGGCAAACCTTGATAAAAACCCTCCCTGATGGCCTCTTTGAGCCCTTCTGCATCACCATGTGAATTTCGTCCTCTGCTGTGTTCGGGCGTGTTGATGTACCAAGCAGACTGTGAAGCATCATGGACGAGCGCTTCACTCTCGCGTGCGCTCGCAGGACGGAACATCCCGCTAGCGCGCCTCCCAGGTTTGAGAAACAGATATCCGACCTTCACCCCAAGCTTTGACTCCTGCTTCACTCTTCACCAACGTCAAGCTGCATGGCTGAGCCGCGCGCGCACGGCGATGGTGGGCGGTCTGAGACTGCCCCCTCGACTGGAGGCACCAGTCAGAACTCTCAGAACACTGCGCACGTCAGTGTTTCTAATGCGTCTCCAAGAGTTGAGCACACGCATTCTCGTACCCGCACCGAGCAGGTGAGGGACGTCGACGATATGGACGCAAGAGGCGTACCCAGTCGTACTAACTTGCAGACCGAGAGCGCTGCTCAGGGCACCATGAAGTGGAAGAATCGCCTTGACTTCAAGCTCAGCGTCATCAGCTCCGAAAAGCCTCCATTTGGTTGGTGCTACCGGTGTCTTACTAGACACCCATACCCCGACAGGGATGGGACAACATACCATACTATGTCTGTTCGCGAAAGTCTGCCTGTGCACGAAGCCATAGCCAGAGGCGAAAGGCCTCGAATCGACGCATGGGCTGGCTTGAGGCGGCCCGCAATCGAATCCGCGCGTGAGCAACACGAGCAAGCCATAGAACCAGCGGAGAGCCCGTTCATGTCTTCAGACTGGGTGAAGCATGTTCTGAAATCAGTTACTAATGATGCGACTCCTGAACAGACCGTGGAAGGACTTTGCATCCTCCTGCGCCGCGAGGAAGAAGCGAAAGCAACGCATGGCTCAGACTACCCGGGTAACATCCAGCTCCCTGAAGACGCCCAACAGGCATACGAACAGCACATCGTCGGCAAAGGCTGGCAGGAGGCCGTAGAAGATCTGTGCGACCTTCAGGAGCACGAATATAAACGTTTGGCCTCGCACGCTCGAACCCAGAAACAGGAAATGCAGACTCTACAGCCCATCGGCCGACCAAGGAAGAGGAAGGCTCCATCTGATGCCAGTGACCAAAACACTGACAGGAACGTAAGAATCCGAAGCGCGGCATCCCAGGCCATGTATCAAGTGCGAGGTGCTCGTCGTACCTCTGCTCCCCAAAACGAGGAGCACTCGTCGAAGCCCAAAAAGGCGTCATCGAAGCCATCCGAGGAGATGGCAGCGCGTCCCGAGGTGTCTGGAAATGACACTGTCGAAGATGCTGCTTGAAGTGCAGCATCTGCAGAGGTGGGTGAACCTCATTAGAAGCACCCCGAGGTCGGGCAAACCTCGATAAAAACCCTCCCCAGCGATGGATCCACACCTCAACGCGGTGCTGGGGTGAACGGTTCGAAAGGGCCGGCCAAGATGGATCCAAAGAGGTAGTTGTCGAGCCAATGGCATTGAACTCGACCAGTCCATTTTTTGAGGTGATAGTATGATTTAAAGGCGATCTACAGTTGTAATAGTTGGGATCAGATGCAGAGAAAAGTTGAATGGGAGGCAAGGAGAGAGTGTGAGACACTACCGTAGCCAGATCAGAGGGTGGAGCAAATGAAGCGTGGCATTCGATAGCGGTTGTTCCCTTGAGCGAGCGCGCAGAGTAACGGTTCAAGCTTTCAATGCTCGAGTGAGCCACATCTTAGCACACAAATGTGATCGTGGAAGAATTGAAGTGAAGTCGACGTTCAAGGCTCCCCGAGGACGGCTTTCCCGGAATCAAGCGAAGCCACACGCATGCGCCACATGCCCTTCATATGCTCCTCCCTGAGTCCCTTCACTCTGTACAGAAGAACGCACATTAGAAAAGTGCATACATGTCTGCGGCACAAATTTATAGCGACGTCTGTCATCGGTATGTATCACAACACTATGTCTATTAGTTCTATCGGTACCAGAGTACATTCAAAAGAGTGGACGCATGTAAACAGCACAGAATTTGCGAAACGCGAGAGAAGAGGCGACAGAACTGACTGTTACAAGAAGCTGTCGAACGCTGAATATCTAACAAAGTAACCCCTATACAGAGACCCGGACTCGGCTTACCGATTGTCCAACCCAAACCCCACCGTTCAAGCGGTGGGAACCTTTCAAAGGTCTGAAAAGTGCGCCTCCGATTCTATTTCTGAAGAACATGCCGCAGAACCAGCGCTTGGCCTTGCTTCGATCAAAACCCGCGCACCTTCCTTATCGCAAACCCATGAAACCATGAAATCAATGCGTCCGTCGCTATGCAAGTATCAAAGCAAAGATGAGAGCAGCCACAAAGGCGCTGCATGCAACAACCCATTGCACGACACGCCTAGTTCCCTCGGATTGGGAGGAGCCTGCAGCTGTCGTTACGATGCCTGGGCCAGCGTCGGTGGGTATAAAGATGTTCCCCGACGATGTGGAGACATCTGGTTCTGTGGCAGATTGCTCGCGGGCGACCGTGCTTGCTTGCAGGACCTGCCCTGCAGCCATAGGATAGTTGGATGTAAGGCAATTTGCCGGATATATTGTGGTTGGGAATCCGCGGTCATCGAAACCGGTCGAGATTCCCTCGGCGATTGTGGCGGTAGTGAGAAACCCGTGAACATCGTAGTTAGTCACGACTTTATATCCAGAGAGTGAACAGTACCCCGAAGCTGAGACTGCCGGTGATAAGGACGACAAAGATAGATGGGATGTTGACTGCGATAGATGTTAGCAAATATGTTCGATCATGGTATGGCACACTGGAAGATCCTTACTCACAGGGGCCGCACTACTAGGAGGAACGACCTTGCCGTTGCTAGAAACGGTCCATCCGGATGGGAGACCGGGGTAGTTGGTGTTGGTGACTGCCGGCTCAGAGGTGCTGAATGTTGTCTGGTAAGGAACCCAAGGGTAGACAGTCGGGGTTGTGTGGGGGCCTTCCTCACTACGGTGAGTGCCTTCGAATGGCTCGGGGTTGCCGCTGGCCACCGCGGACGAGACCTTGGGAGCATTGGTGTCAGTGCCGCTTGCAGCACCAACGTTGGCGTTGATCTCACCGTTCTCCGCGACGATACTTCCCCAAGTACCGGTTCTGTCGCCGTAGCTGTATTTGTCACCGGTGGAGTAGTCGATCACCGAAACAGACTGAACGACCATGGTGAAAGGACCTTGAGAGTAGTCGGTAGGGCCGCGTGACCAGTCGATAGTGCCTTGCGGGTTGCCGGAATCACCACCACTCCAAGCACCGAGCTTGAACTGACTGGGTGTTTGAGGAAACTGGCCTTGGGAGTCGGCTTCTTCCAGAACGCGGACGGTCTCGCCGTTGATTTGCCAAACGATACGCTCGCTTGTCCAGTCAATCGTGTAAGTGTGGAATTCGTCTTGTGAGCCATCGGCGGCATGGACCGCTCCTCTGTTAAAGTCGGTCGTTTGTCCTTTTCCGAAGAAGTTGCTTTGCACTTCATCGTTCGCAGCTCCCAGCCATTCCCAATCAATCTCGTCCAGGGTATCGGATTGCAATACAACGGAACTGACAATGCCCGCACCGGGCGCGGCCTTCATGACAACTTCGACGTGTCCGAACATGATGTACCAATTTGAGTTGAGTTGAGGAGCATCTCCAGATGCCGCGACCGTCAAGTGTACACCATCCGAGCTGTATTCAACATTGCTCTGTGGAGAGAACTCTCCGCTCTCGCCAGATGTGAAGTCGACGTTGACGGCTCTTCCTAGTGCGGTGTCTGGAGGGCATTCTCCTTGTGTAGGATCGCACTTGGTATATGTCTGTTGGTATGAAGGGTTGGCGAAGAGGAGGGCGGATATGGTCGCAAGAGTTGCGAGTCTGAGTGGAGAGCGCATGGCCAGGACGTCGTTAAAGGAGAGCATGGGTGGATTAGTATGCTAGACGACGGAAGGATGCGATGAGGAAGCGGGTATGGTGTTGCAGTGCTAGGGAAGAGAGTGAGCACAAGATGGAGAGCGGGTAGGTAGGATAGCTGCGTGGTGCGAGGAGGCGCGCTAATAGTAGCAGATGCTGACGGTGCCAGCCACCTACTTGAAGATAGTTTACGTCAAAGGGGTGTGCGGTGTGTGCTATACTGTAGCTGCGGCCGCGCATGACGGTGCGTTGTTGGGCATACAGGGAATCTCTGCGAGGCCGCGCAGTCGGTGGCTGGATGTCAGCCACCGCGCTCGAGAAGCGCCGAGCTTTTGCTGCTGCAAGCTGGGACGTGCGGCACTTCCACTCCGCTGGACCCTGGCTGTTTGGTGATGACTCGACCAGAATACGGCGCGAGAGCCTCGACCAGCATAGCACTGCTCTGTCACAGAGTAACACACTTCCACCGCCACCCGTGCACGTGCAGCCGAAATCACATTATATCAACAGCATGTCGCTCACCAATGCCTCTGCAGAAGACGCTGCACGCGCCGCCAAGCTCTCGTCGAGAAAGCTGGCGACGCTGCCCACGTCTGCCAGAAACGCTGCCTTGGATGCTGTCCACGATGCTCTTGCATCTGCACGCAGCGACATCCTAGCCGCCAATGCCAAAGACTTGGAGCTGGCTCAGAAGTCCGCCACCGATGGCCAACTCAACCCCAGCATCGTCAAGCGACTCGATCTCGCAAGGCCGGGGAAGTTCGAAGACATGTTGCAGGGCATCAAGGATGTCAGAAACCTAGAAGACCCAGGTAGGTGTGAAACACGATCTTCTCTTTCCTATCTCTTTCCTTCTCTTCGCCCTGCTGACCGACCTCGCAGTCGGCAGGGTTGATCTACGCACAGAGCTCGACGATGGCTTGACTCTGCAGCGTCAGACATGTCCGATCGGTGTGCTTCTGATCATCTTCGAGGCTCGTCCTGAAGTCATCGCAAATATTGCTTCGTTGGCGATCAAGTCTGCCAACGCTGCTATCTTGAAGGGCGGTAAGGAATCGACCGAGTCGTTCAAGGCCATTTCCACCGTCATCTCGCAAGCACTTGACAAGACCGATGTGCCGAACGATTCCGTTCAGATGATTGCAACCAGAGATGTTGTCGATGAGCTGCTTGGTCTTAGCCAATACGTCGATCTCGTCATTCCTCGTGGGTCGAATGATCTCGTAAGCCATTGCCAGAGGAAGGCGCACATGCCCGTGCTTGGCCACGCAGATGGACTTTGCCATCTCTACATCCACCCGGACGTCGACGTTGACATGGCTGTCAAGGTCGCAGTCGACTCCAAGACAGACTATCCGGCGGCCTGCAATGCTGTTGAGACACTGTTGGTTCACGAAGATGCGTTGAAGACCGTTTTGCCTGCAGTGGCATCTGGACTTATCGCGAAGGGTGTTACGCTCAAGTGCGATGAGAAATCCAAAGCATCTCTATCAGCACACTTGTCAAAGGATGAATCTACATCACTTCAGGATGCCACAGACGCCGACTTCAATACCGAATTCCTTGATCTCATCCTCGCTATCCGCACCATCCCCGCTTTATCGGACCCCATGGCTGCCGTCGATGCTGCCATCGACCATATCAATGCCCACGGTTCACATCACACCGATGCTGTGCTGACCGCAAGCAAAGAAGTCGCCGACCGTTTCTGCAACGGTGTCGACTCTGCATGCAAGTTCTGGAACGCCAGCACACGCTTCTGTGATGGTATGAGGTTCGGATTTGGCACAGAGGTCGGCATCAGCACCAACAAGGTGCACGCAAGAGGCCCCGTAGGTCTGGAGGGCTTGATGATTCATGAGTACCGTTTGGTTGGCAACGGCCAGACTGCAGCAATGTACGGCTCTGGTGGCAAGCAGTATAAGCACAAGAAGCTGCCCTTGTAATGAAATCATGTAGTTGTTCGTCATTGATAGATATATCAATTTGATGACTATGTATGCACATCGATGGATAGTGTAACACTTAGTTCAACGCCGTGACATGTGAAGCCAAGAAAATGGCCCTTGTCTACAATACCATTGTGACGACTTTGTGCGCGCGCAGCGTGACCGTAGCATGCAGGCGTAGGCCTCGTGGATCTATAGCTGCATATCGCTTTCGTTTCCTGGTTCGGGTCTGGGTTGCGCTTTCTCCTGTCAACACGACAAAAATAGCCCACATCAACTCCCTTCACCACACCAAAACAACAATGCACAACATCACGAGGCACTGTTACTTCTCAATCTCACTATTCGATACAATATAATCTCGCAACCCTTGCATATCGCTTGCATCTGGGCGGAAACTTGTCTCAGTGTCACCGTAACATTTCCGGGTCGACCCCGCTGCTGCAACGGCAAGACGCTAGGGACCACTGCAGATCAAGTGGCTAGGTAAGGCAGACAAGCCATACAAGAGCTGCGGCATATCACCGCAGCCTGTCTGTCTCTGTTTGGTCTTCAGCCTTCTTTTGACTTGTCGCAATTACGATAAGCGACTTCGTCATCAGCAGCAACAACAACGATCATCCCAAGCGATCCGGGTGGAGCGATTACTACCATGAAGCTCCTCTACTGGACGGCGCTCTTCACCGCCACAGCAACAGCCATTTGGCCCATCCCTTCGTCATACACACACGGGGAGTCGGTTTTATGGATCGACGAAAGTGTCGAATTCACGTACAATGGCGCTGGACAGGTATCTCAAGTCACTGTGTTGCCGAGCAAGGAAGCCACTTACCAGTCCCAGACCCACCTTGGATCGTACGGCGGCAAAGGTCATCAAGAGGACTCTCCGTCAGCTCGCATAGTATCCACTGCCATCGACCGCACGCTTGAAACTATCTTCAAGCAGAGCTTTGTGCCATGGAAATTCCATCCTCGCTTCTCGGACTTCGAATCTGATACCGCGAATAAGGTCTTTATCAAGACTGTTGCGTTGCAGCAAAACGGCACTGATCCGGAGGGTATCCTCAAGCCTACTACAAGCAGCGTTGCCGAGTCTTATGCCCTTAGCGTTACGGAGGGTGGCGAAGTCACCATCACGGCTGCTTCCTCCATTGGCCTTGCTCACGGGTTGACGACATTCACACAATTGTTCTTCGAGCATACTGCTGGAGGCGCCTATACCAAGCTCGCACCTGTGGCAATTACAGATGCGCCCAAGTTCCCGTGGCGTGGGCTGAATCTCGACACATCGCGCACTTTCAAGACGATGGACGATATCTATCGTACCATTGACGCGCTTGCATACAACAAGTTCAACCGCATGCACTGGCACATCACGGATTCTCAGGCGTGGCCATTGGAGCTCCCTTCGATGCCGGAGGTGGCTGACAGAGGCGCATATATTGCTTTCCAAAAATACTCGCCTGAAGATGTCAGAGCAGTCCAAGAGTATGGCGCACTTGTCGGTGTCGCAGTCGTGATGGAAATCGATCAACCCGGCCACACTGCGTCGATCTGGTACAGCCATCCGGATCTCATCGCTGCGTTCGAGGTCCTGCCCAACTGGGATACATATGCTGCCGAGCCGCCATCAGGAACGCTCAAGCTGAACTCGACCAAAGTTTACGATTTCTTGGAGACGCTGTTCGACGACCTCTTGCCACGTCTCAAGCCTCTGGCCAGCTATTTCCATCTTGGAGGCGACGAAGTTAACAAGAACGCGTACAATCTCGACGATACCGTTCGCAGTAACGATTCCGCCGTCTTGCAGCCTCTGATGCAGAAATTCATGGACCGCAACATGCAGCAAGTTACCGGAGCTGGTTTCACACCATTGGTATGGGAGGAGATGCTACTCGATTGGAACCTTACACTGCCAAACTCGACAATCGTCCAGAGCTGGCAGAGTGATGAGAATGTTGCCGCCATCGCAGCCAAGGGCTACCGCGTGATCACCGGTAATTACAACTACTGGTACCTTGACTGCGGCTATGGCCAATGGCTGGACTTCCGTCCAGAGGCAGCTGAGCAGTTCTACCCTTTCCAGGACTATTGCGCTCCACGGAAACCATGGCGCCTGATCTATTCATATGATCCGTTGTCGGGTGTCCCGGCTAACGAAACGCACCTCGTGCTCGGCGGAGAGACTCATATATGGTCCGAGCAGACGGACAGCGTGAATTTGGACACTAAGGTCTGGCCGCGTGCCTGTGCTGTGGCGGAAGTCTTATGGAGTGGCGCAAAAGATGCCGATGGTCAGAATCGGAGTCAGATCGAAGCGAGCCCACGTTTGAGCGATATGAGGGAGAGGTTGGTTGCGAGAGGTGTCATGGCTGAGCCTATCCAGATGCCATACTGTATCATGACTGTCGAGGGATGTGCTCTATAGGAGAAGAAGGCAGAAAATAGTGGCAGCCAAGAGGTGAAGTGGGCGGGTGTGCTAGCTATGAGGGATCGTAGTCATCAGACTTTTCCGGCAACCTAGCTCATGCGAACACCTTTCGACAGCAGAAATCGCGCAATAGCACACCGCGTTGCAGCACGCAAGCTCACGGCAGGCGGGTCTTGGTGCGGGATCGTTTGATCCTGCGCGCACTAGACGGGTCTGCTCAATATCCTGGGGGTAATGAGGGGGTAAGAGAAATTATAGAGGTTCCCCAAGGGGTGTCTCCATGCGGAGCAAACGTAAACGGACAGGCGCCTTTAATCATCGCACCCTCGATGCCCCAGAGGCGTCGGGCGTAGCCGTTGCGGCGTGCGTGAAAATGTGTCAAGGCCGCGGTGGATTGACACATCGCGCCCTCCTTCTGGGCCTGGTCGGATCTGCTGCCGCCCTCACGTGCTGGTGCAAGCAAAATCTGGAGAAGGCCGTCCTATAATTGGCTCGCAAGAGGCGATCTTCAGGTACGGCACGCTTTAGTGGCCGATGGTAGCTCGCGGTTGCCCCCCATCATAGGCCGACACCAGCCGGGCTATGGCGATTGCGATGTACGTGGTTGCGTGAATTGACGTGTTCTTGACGCTGCGTGAGAATATATAAATGCCGCAGCGCCTGCCACTGCGGACGGAGCGAGAGAATTGACTATACATCCCTCGCGTACACGCACCCTCGCACTCACTCACTCGGCGCAGCCCTCTCTTATCGCTCGCTGCCTCTCTTATTGCCAGCCGGTTCTTTTTTTGGTGCATCTCGTGTCACCGACCGCCGATAAGAAAAAGCTCGAGCAGTCAATCGCTAGGTAAGCAAGGTTTCGTCCGCAGTCTGAGGAGGTCATCTGAGACACGAATTGCGTGGACTCGCAAAGCTCCAGTCGTCAGACGAACTAACTTTCTGTTCCCAAAGACTCTGGACGAAAGCCTTGAGAACTGCCCCTCCTGCAGCTTTAGCTTTCCGCTCTTCTTGATCAAGAAAGAGCCCTCCGCATCCGCCTTACGATCGAGACGGACGACATTTCACATACCGCCAATATGGCTTCTACTCCCACAACCAATGGCTCTGCCAACGGAGCCGCAAAGCCCGGCCCCGTCAACAAGCTCCTCGACACCGTCATCCGCGAGCCTGGCCGCCAGCCCTCGCCACAGCCCACACATTTGGGCGTGCCTGGCACTGCCTCTCCTGTCCAGACTCCTCATGTCTTGTCAGAGACTGGCAGCGGCTATGTCGCTCCCAAGTTCGAGGGCAAGGCCCAGCAGATGGAGGATGTCATCGCTGAGCTTGACCGTGCCGAGTTCATTCCCGAAGACTTCGTCAAGAGCGAGACCGAGTGGTTCTACAATGCTCTGGGCATTGACGACATGTACTTCAGCACCGAGAGCGTGCAGGCAATCTCGAGCCACATCCACTCCCTCTGGGCGGCTAAGGTAGCCGCTTACGCCAGAGGAGACAACAAGATGAGGGTTCAATTGGACAAGGAGGATACCGACCATGCGGTCTACATTGATACCAGCACCCCCGGTGTGACCATGCCCAATGGCCCTGGCTACGAGTCCAGACTCGAGTCCAAGTACCTCGATGGCAGCAGAGGTGCCAACAGCTACCGCGTTGAGACCTTCCGTGCTTCCTCAGATGCCCAGCAGTCGATTCGCTGCTACTTCGTCTACCAGTCGTCGTTCAAGAACAAGAACCCGTCTCCTGGTGAGACGAGGATTGAGGAGCTCGGTGACGAGCGTTTCTTGATTAAGGCAACACAGAACACCAAGGCCATTTACCAGGGCATCATGGACCAGGTCGTCTCCCGCACCGGTCCCGTCATTGACATGTACGACATTGAGGGCGTTCGCGAGAAGCGTCTGATCGTTGGTTTCAAGCAGGGCTCTGCCCTCGGTCTCTTCTCTGCCTTGAGCAGTCTCTACCACTACTACGGCTTGACTTCCTCCAGGAAGTACGTCGAGCAGTTCTCCAACGGCATCACCATCATTTCCATGTACCTTGCACCCGCGCCCACTGCAAACAGCAAGCACCCTCCCATCGAGGCCAGCATCCACCAGATCATGAAGGAGATTTCTCTGCTTTACTGTATTCCTCAGAGCCGCTTCCAGGCCCACTTCATTGCTGGCCGCCTCTCCCTCCAAGAAGCGATCTACGCTCACTGCGTTTGGATCTTCACCCAGCACTTCCTCAACAGACTCGGCAACGAGTACAACACTCTCGCCTCTGTGCTTGACCCCAGCAACACTGTCCACGCTGAGATTCTTGCTAAGCTGAAGAAGCGTCTGCGTAACGAGACTTTCACCGCGGACTATATCCTTGAAATCATGGACCAGTACCCTACGCTCATCCGCTCGCTCTACCTTTCGTTCGCCAACTCGCACTACGTCCAGACTCGCGGCGACGCCGACAACTTCCTTCCCACCCTATCTTACCAGCGCATGTCTGTTGACAGGGCACTTCCTGAGGCTGAGCTCAAGGACCTGATCTCGAAGAACACCGTCAACGAGCACCACACCATGGTCATGAACGCTTTCTGCGTTTTCAACAGGGCTGTCCTGAAGACTAACTTCTACACACCAACCAAGGTCGCCCTGTCCTTCCGCCTGAACCCCGACTTCCTGCCTTCTGAGGAGTACGCTCAGCCTCTGTACGGTATGTTCTTGGTCATCAGCTCCGAGTTCAGAGGCTTCCACTTGCGCTTCAGAGATGTCGCCCGTGGTGGTATCCGTATCGTGAAGTCTAGGAGTCGCGAGGCCTATGCCATCAACGCCCGCTCGCTCTTCGACGAGAACTACAACTTGGCCAACACCCAACAGAAGAAGAACAAGGATATTCCCGAAGGTGGCAGCAAGGGTGTCGTTCTCTTGGACTTCCAGCACCAGGATAAGATGGTTGTCGCGTTCGAGAAGTACATCGACTCCATCATGGACTTGCTCCTTCCTCCTACCAGCCCTGGTATCAAGGACCCGATTGTCGACCTCCACGGCAAGCAGGAGATCCTGTTCATGGGTCCCGACGAGAACACCGCTGAGCTTGTCAATTGGGCTACCGCTCACGCCCGCAGCCGTGGTGCACCTTGGTGGAAGTCCTTCTTCACGGGTAAGAACCCTAAGCTTGGTGGCATTCCTCACGACAAGTACGGTATGACCACCCTCAGTGTTCGCGAGTATGTCAGCGGTATCTACCGCAAGCTCGGCCTCGACGAGACTCAGGTCCGCAAGCTGCAGACCGGTGGCCCCGACGGCGATCTCGGTTCCAACGAGATCCTCCTCGGCAAGGAGAAGTACGTTTCCATCGTTGACGGCGCCGGTGTCCTGGTTGATCCCAATGGCATTGACCGCACTGAGCTTCTCCGTCTCGCCACTGGCCGCATGATGATCAACAACTTCGACATCTCCAAGCTGTCCAGCGCCGGCTACCGCGTGCTCGTCGAGGAGAACAACGTCAAGCTCCCCTCTGGTGAGATCGTCAACAACGGCACCACCTTCCGCAACACCTTCCACTTGCGCAACCAGGAGCAGTTCGACATGTTCGTTCCCTGCGGTGGCCGTCCCGAGAGCATTGACTTCTCCTCCGCCACCCGCCTTATCACCGACGGCAAGCCCAACATCCCCTACATCGTCGAAGGCGCCAACCTCTTCATCACCCAAGAGGCCAAGCTCCGTCTCGAGAAGGCCGGCACCATCGTCTTCAAGGACGCTTCCGCTAACAAGGGCGGTGTCACCTCTTCCTCCCTCGAAGTCCTTGCCTCGCTTTCCTTCGACGAGGCCGGCTTCATCAAGCACATGTGCGTCCAGGACGACGGCGTCGTTCCCGAGTTCTACCAGGCCTACGTTCGCCAGGTCCAGGAGACCATCAAGGAAAACGCACGTCTCGAGTTCGAGACTCTGTGGCGCGAGGGCGAGGCTACCGGCGAGAGCAGGAGCATTCTGTCCGACCGCCTCAGTTTGGCCATCACCCGCATGGACGAGGAGCTGCAGGCCACTGAGCTTTGGGACAACGTCGAGCTGCGCAGGAGCGTTCTCAGTGATGCCCTGCCCAAGCTGTTGCTGCAGCAGATCGGCCTTGACAACATTCTCGAGAGGGTACGTCTTAGACATTTTCATGCTTCTCACATCAATCCAATTTGCTAACACATATTCCTTCCAGGTCCCCGACGCCTACCTCCGCGCCATCTTCGGTTCCTTCCTCGCCAGCCGCTTCATCTACAGCATGGGCATCAGCGCCAGTCCCGTCAGCTTCTTCGCCTTCATGAACAAGCGCATGGCCAAGAGCGCTCAGGCTCTGCTTGAGTAGAAAGAGTTCGGAGCGTCATGGATACCAACGAATTGTCACATGCACTTGACGGTTGTCAGTGCACGGCGTTTTGACAACATCCGATTCGGACAAGAGTGCAATGACCTACTCGTGTTTCGAAGAAGGTGTTGACGATGGGAATGGGAACAAAAGTTGTGAATTGTGTTGCATTTTCGCGGGTTGGTGTTCTTCCTCTTTTCGGCCTTGCCCGTAATAGAAGTTTTTGGGTAAAGGAATGCTGGCTGGAGATTGATATTGCATCTTGCGCAGGAATGCTGAGCTTGCTAAACAATGCAAACGTCTTGCCGAGGAAGAAGATACATTTTGATTTCCCTGCAGTCACGCCTCGTATTTGTTGTTGTCGTTGTCATCGTTGGGTTCTTTATACCTTGTCTTCAATCTAAGCTGTCGATTGTCACGCGCTCTTTGGCACAAAGTACTTTACTTACTTCGCGATCAGACTCGCACGCGATACCATTTGCGCGCACGCTTTTCAACTGCTCTCTTACAAGTCACGTCGTGCAGCAAATCGACTCGCCCGAGATGGCAGCAGCCCGCACCAAGACAGCCGGAACGCGCTCAAGCGTTCGCATCCGCGCACAAGTACACGCTCCTCATTGCCGCAACCTGCACATCTATCAGAATCAAGATTGACACGTCGTATCGCAGGAGAAAGCCAAAGCCTCCGCTCCCAAGGCGGCTACCCCTTCTCCAACAAAGAAGAAGACAGGCGCCGGCCCTCGCACCAAATCCGCCGGCGTGACCAAGAAGAAAGCAGCGCCAAAGAAGTCCTCTTCTCCAGCAAAGAAAAAGGCCACGGCCAAGAAGGCCGCCGCGAAGCCCAAGGCTACTGCGAAGAAGGCGGCGTCTGCTGCTAAGCAGGTTGCTGACAAGCCTGAGAAGGCGAAGAAGGAGGCTAAGAAGGCTGCTCCAAAGGTCAAGGCGAAGGCGGAGAAAGTTGCCAAGGGCGCTGTCAAGAAGGTCAGCCCGAAGAAGGTTGTGTCGAAGGAGAAGACGGAGAAGGCCAGTAATACTGTGGGCAAGGTTGTCGGAGAGAGTGTCGAGGCTGTTGTTGATGGAGCTGCGGCGTTGTTGCAGGGCAAGTCGCCTTTCAAGGGCGGGAGGGAGAAGGTGAGTTTGTGATGTTCTTTCTTGATTCCGTTGCCTGGATCTATCGATAAATGTTCATGATGCTGCTTGTGTGTCGCTTGACGTCCACCGAGTGGCTTTTTTGTCGAACCAATGAATCGGCTTAATGATATTGGAAGAGTCGCTGACATTGCGTTTTTCTAGTCGCTGAGCCCTGAGAAAGACTCGGGATATGGCAATAGGGCTAGGGTAAGTGATTCGAGATGCCGTTGGTGACGGCCAGGCTGACACGTTCTACCAGAGCAAGAGCCCTGCGAAGGCTTCCAACAAGGAGAACAAGAGAGAGAGCAGCAAGACGCGCTACTGATCTGTACGAGAATGATTGTAATGGTAATGGGAAAGGGAGTTGGCATATGATGGTCATTAGCAGGCGCGCCAGCCTTTTCGTAATGTCGTTGGTTGTTCATGAGAGCATCTGATAGGAGGCCTTGAATGCATGTTTTCTTCTTGGTCGAGACGTGCAGCTGCCAGTGTCCAGTTCGTCGAGTGATGAGGTCGAATGACGGAGCATATGGGTGTGAGCTATAATTGGAAAGTGACTCCAGTTGTGAGGCGGCTCAGGGGCTGCATGGCTGAGACAGGCGTGTAGGGTGAAGATGAGAACGCGTGATGCTCAGTCAGACTCGTGAGTGCGAGATATCAGCCGGACGAGGAAAGCAGCAGCAGACCAGACCTCACTCACTGACCTCACTCGCGACATCCTTGCACACCCCGCAATATACCGACAACGAGGCCGTCGAGCAGTGGAGCCCTCGAGCCCGTTGCGTCGAGAGTAGTCGAATCGCCCGAGTTCGCCCGCCTCCCCGCGGAAGACGATGCAACAGCCTTCGCGGCCACGAGCTTGAAGCCGATCGCATTACATACAACATCGGCTCCCGCAACATTGGATACCACGCATCCGCCAACCTCACTTCACGCCTCCCGCACTCCTCACCTCTTTACTCCTCACGCCTCAGCGCATGGCCACCACCCTATGATACTCGCAGTATCTTCACGCGACACCCTGCGCCAGCGCAACTTCACTGCGATCCTCTGATTTTTATAGCCGACTTCACTCACGCGCATTTACCTTCAAATGACGCTGCGCGCACACCTCGCACACTGAGCTCATCCCGGATCCTCCTCCACCTCTCGCTCCCGATCCTCCGACCATCTCCAACATGTCGGCCACTCCCAACCCGCCCGTCACTCCCTCTCCGAGTCCGCCTGGCACTTCTAGCCCGCCTGTCGTTCCCGACCCGATTCCTAATCCGAACTCACTCGCCAACATGCAGCCGGCCCCGCCGTCTCAGCCAACTCCGACTCGCACACCGGTTGAAGACATTCCCTATTATGGCCTTCGCTCCTGGCTCTCGCAGCCAACCATCGCAAGCTTCATCGCAGGAGGCACCGCCGGCGCCGTGTCCCGTACAGTCGTCTCTCCACTAGAGCGCTTAAAGATTCTGCTTCAAGTGCAGAATTTCGGTCGCAATGAATACAAGATGAGCATCGGTAAAGCGCTCAGCAAGATGTGGCGCGAAGAAGGCTGGCGCGGCATGATGGCAGGCAATGGCACAAATTGCATTAGGATTGTGCCCTATAGCGCTGTACAATTCAGCAGCTACAACATCTACAAAAAGGTATGTACATTTTTTCTTCTATTCGGCATTTGAGCTTTCGGGCATTCGGGCGGCGGCAGGCATTGGCAGCAGCAGTGGCAAGCAGCAGCAGAACAACAGGACAGCCAAGCAAAGCAAAGCAGCGGCGAACCACCGACAATAGCTTTGGTCTCGAAGATCTTGAGGTAATTTCCAATCATCCTATTATCGGACTAATCAATCGTTCTACAGGGCTTCGAATCCACTCCCGGCGCCGATCTCCATCCGATCGCTCGACTCCTCTGCGGTGCGCTCGCAGGCATTACCTCAGTCACCGTCACTTACCCGCTTGATATCGTACGCACTCGCCTTTCGATCCAAACCGCATCCTTTGCCGCTCTGGCCAAAGAGAAGGGAGGCTCCGCTGCAGAGGTCAAGCAGGCTGCTGAGGCCGCAAAGCAGAAGCTGCCAGGCATGTGGGGTATCATGAAGCAGATGTATACAAGTGAGGGTGGCCTGCCGGCACTGTACAGAGGCATCATACCGACGGTAGCTGGCGTCGCACCCTACGTCGGACTCAATTTCATGTGCTACGAGGGTCTGCGCAAGTACTTCACACCTGAGGGCGAAAGAAACCCTTCGCCTGGTGGCAAGCTTGCAGCTGGCGCGATCTCGGGTGGTCTGGCGCAAACATGCACCTATCCACTGTAGGTTTACCTTCTCGTCCATTCGAGCGTATTGGCATGCTGACTGTTCAATAGCGACGTCCTCAGACGCAGATTCCAGATCAACACAATGTCCGGCATGGGCTACCAGTACAAGGGCATCTTCGACGCCATTCGCTCCATTGTGGCGCAAGAAGGCCTTCGCGGCTTGTACAAGGGCATCGCCCCTAACCTGCTCAAGGTTGCCCCATCGATGGCCAGCTCGTGGCTCACCTACGAGACGACCAGAGACTACTTCCAGGGCCTCAAGCCCGAAGAGGATGACGATGACATTTGAGCGCCGAAGCCTTAAGCGTCAATAAGACAGCGTTCAGAGCGAAGCAAAAGAGAGTCGAACAACCGAAGCAAGAGCCGATGACCCTACGGTCGCAACATTACATCAGAGCAAGCATAGCAGCGCCGGCGTTTTGATTTTCTATGTTTTTGGGACAAGGAAGGCAGCAAGAGGCAACCCGATCGCAAGCCCTTCCGGAAGAACAATCGGGCAATCATCGGCATAACGCATTTTGGATTTTCCTGCGAGAGGTTCAGGAATATCATGCAGCGCGGCGTTCCGAGAAATTATCAGGGTAGAGGAAGCGCGAAATCACTGGAAATCACACAAAAATGGGCGGGCACATTGCGACATTCGCGAACAGATCATCGCCGTGGATGCCATCGCGAAGCTTCAAAGAAGACGGGACAACGTTGGAGAAATGACATAGGGGTTGGGTTGCAATAGCGGCAGATGTATAGTATCCTCTTAACCCCCTGCTGCGTATGCAATACCCCATAACGCTTTTTGATCACTTTATTGCTTCTTCAACTGTTTTACAGGGTCGGCTTTTGATCAAGTCGAAACCATGAAGTGATCGGCATGGCTTCTCCGCGTGAACGACGAGCCGAGGCATCGGGTTGATGAGAAGACCCGAACACATGAGGAGTTGGAGTCTGAAGAATACCTTCGACATGTCAATTAATAGACATTTGATTGTCAACCCCGTGTTGACTTTACTTTAGCTGGCTCCATCGTTAACACAGCAATGTCTGCACTTCCTCCACGACCAATAAAGCGGCTGTTGGTCGCCAACAGGTAAGACTTTCCTTTGTCCATATTCACGCACTACGATCTCATTTTTCCCATCGGTTGGGATAAGAATGACCACGAAACTGAACGATTGTCATACAGAGGCGAAATCGCAACCCGCATCCTATCCACCGCCCGCGAGCTCGACTTTAAGACCTTCGCCACGTACACAGACAACGATATCGGTCACACTTACAACGCTGACCATGCTCTACACTTACCGTCTCCGTCAGCATACATGGACATTGATCTCCTCGTCAAACTAGCGAAGAAACACTCAATCGACGCCGTACATCCTGGCTATGGCTTTCTGTCTGAGAATGCTGACTTCGCGGCTGCTATGGCCGATGCCGGTATCCTTGTTATAGGTCCTGGTGCTGAACTGCTGCGAAGAACGGGTGATAAGCTCGCTGCTAGGTCGTTGGCAGAGGAGTGCGATGTTCCTGTCTTGCCCGCTTTGACTGCGCCTACTGAAAATTTCGATGAAGTGAGGCGGTTTGCGGAGCAAGTTGGGTTACCCATCATGGTCAAAGCTGTCGACGGCGGTGGTGGACGAGGCATCCGACTTGTGAAAGAGATGGGGGAGTTGGAGGGTTTGGTCAAGAGGGCTGTGGAGGAGAGTGCGAGTCGGAGGGTTTTTGCGGAGAGGGCTGTGGTGGGTGGGTGGAGGCATGTGGAGGTTCAGGTTTTGGGTGATGGGGAGGGTGGCGTGAGGCATCTGTGGGAGAGGGAGTGCAGTTTGCAGAGGAGGTGGCAGAAGGTTGTTGAGGTTGCTGGGGCAATGTGTGGAAGGGAGGTTGTAGGGAGGGTTATTGAGGCGGCGGTGAGGATGGCGGAGAGGGTGAGTTTTGTGACTTGAAAGTTTACCGGAACCGGACAGATGTGCTAATAAGGGATTGCAGGTCAAGTACAGGTCTTTGGGCACTTTCGAGTTCCTGGTCGATCCACAAAGTGGCGAGTTCTTCTTCTTGGAGATCAATCCTCGCTTGCAGGTTGAGCACACGATTACCGAGTCGATATGTTCGTTGGACATCGTCAAGATACAATTCCAATTGGCGCAAGGATTTCACTTCCAGCAATCTGATCTGGCCAGCGTTCCTCAAAACCCACAGGTTCCACCCGCTCAGCGCTCGATTCAGCTACGCATCACGGCAGAAGACCCAGAAAAAAACTACTCGCTGAGCATCGGCAAGATTCAGTCCTTCCGATTCCCTTCCGGGAATGGTATTCGTGTAGACACAGCGCTTGTACAAGGCGCTCCTGCCATTGTCAGTGCGGACTTCGATTCTGTAATCGCCAAAATCATCGTGACAGCACCGTCATGGGACGCTGTGGTCCGCAAGGCTCGCCGAGCAATACAAGACACAACGATAGCAGGCATCAAAACTAACCTCGACATCCTCGCCGCTATCACAAGCCATGCCGACTTCCTGGCTGGCTCATGTGACACGCGGTGGCTCGAAGAAAATCACAACGACCTCATCGCCCTTGGACTCAAGATCCGCAGCGCAAAACAAGCGCCTCTCCACAACCTTGTCTCATCTTCTCAACCAACATCTTCCCTATCAACAGCAACATCCAACTCCACTCCTCTCTTTCGTCCAAACGACGCGTGGACCCTCGTCCTCGCGCCCAAAGACCAGCCTTCTTCCTCTACTCAACCCCAACAACCTCATCACCTGTCCCTCACCCGCATCCTCCGCAACGACTTTCCCTCCTCTCTCTCTGCCGAGATATCCTACTCAACCCCTACCTCCTCAACTCCACAAGCCTTCACCCTCGACCTCCGTTCCACCTCCGCCTCAGCAAACGCCAGCAAACACAGACTCGGCTCGCCAAACGATCCGAGCCACGTGCTGATTCCCTTCTCAGGCACGCTGGTCGAGGTGCTGGTCGATGTGGGCGATGAGGTAGCGAAGGGCGAGGTTGTGTGCGTTGTCAGACAGATGAAGATGGAGCTTGAAGTTAGAGCTGCGAGGAGTGGGATCGTGAGTTTTGTGACCGAGGTAGAGGATGGAGAGGAGGTGGTAGAGGGTATGTTGGCTGCTATTGTTGAGGTGAGCAAGGAGAGTGAGAGGGCGAGGCTGTGAGAAATCTTTTCTTGGGTTGATGGGCGCGTGCATATACCGAGGCACATACACGACCACATGCCTCAGCAGTCTCCATATGTTTCTGATACGAGATCTACTTCTTCTGTTCCTGGCGTACTAACGGTACGCGGACCTGTTCGCGGATTGGTGTTTCGAGCCACAACATGCTTCGGCCGGATGCGATGATCGATCAAACTCCTTATCTGGCTGAAGACTGCAGGTCCCTCTGAATCGCAGCCCTAGTGCCAGTTCCGCTCGCCACGAGCGATCACACTGCTAAGATCCAAGAGCCCTCAAGGTGCATGGGTGTTCCGTAATGCATGGAGGACTTGGCCTCGACAGTTGTATCGCTTACAGGAACCGAGATTGTAAACACAGCTCTAAAAATTCGGCAGGGGTTCAGGGATGCGCGTCGTCTCCCAGCTCGAGATCGTTCCTGTACTAGTCAATTTTGATGCGTTTAGAATATCGTATTCACGGTGGCTGGGAAGAAAAGATCGTGAGAGTGAAAAGCTTTTGTTGGAAGTGATTGGTACATTTGTCCGGAAGCGGCAGTGCATTCTATCGGCTGCTGGACCGCTGACTAAATAATAGACAGGGAAAAAAAAGGAATCTCGCTGTGGTATCTTGGAAAACGTGATGAAAATGAAAAGATCGCTATGACGAACGCCGTGTTCGGTCGGCAAGGCCGTTATCCGAATCAATTATGTTGGCATCTCGCCTTTACTGCGACCCTGGCTGGGTGGGCTGAGTAGGCTGAGTCGAATGAGGGGTGTGCTTCTCCTGCTCCATCTTCTCATATGCCATCGCGTGCCTGTCGCCAGCGGCGACGGGTCCTTCGCTGCTCTCGCTAGGCTCCTTGCCCTCGAGCATCTGGCTGTGACCGACGATGCCGTGGCGCTCGCCTTGAGGGATGTTGTGACCTTCCCTGGTCTGCTCGCCGGTGGCGGGTGTCCAGGCGAGGTAGTCGCGGCGAACCTCCACGTAGTCGTAGGCGAACTCGCCAAGCTGGTCGTCGTCCATGCCAAGGAGTTCGGCCTCCTCAGACGCGCGAAGGTGAAGACCGGGGATGAGGTTGATGCCGTATGCGAGGAGAGCGCTGACGACGAAGACGTAGGCAGAGCAGGCAACAATGTAGGCGATTTGCTTGTACAGGGAGGCGAAGTTGCCGCTGAGGAAGCCACCAACGGAAGGGTCAACCTCGGAGCTACCAGCAAGACCAACGATGTAGTCGGCACCGAGGAATGCGTTGAAGAGAAGACCCCACATGCCAGCGACGCCGTGCTCAGCGAACACATCCATGGAATCATCGATTCTGATCCAGTATTTGATCTTGGTGGCGAAGTTGGCAACGATACCGGTGGTGATACCGAGGATGACGGACCCCCAAGGGGTGAGGTAGCCAGAAGCGGGAGTGGCAGCAACGAGGCCAGAAATGAGGCCAGAGCACCAGCCGACCATAGACCACTTACGCGCAAGGCGCCAGTCGAGAACGACCCAGGTCATGGCGCCGAACATACCGGTAATGGTGGAGTTCCAGCAGGCCATGACGGCGCGAAGGTTGGCACCGAAAGAGGAGCCACCGTTGAACGCGAGCCAGCCGAACCAGAGGAAGACAGTGCCGAGAGTGATGAGAGAAACGTTGTGAGGGCGGAAGTTGAGCATCATCTTCTCTTGACGGCGGCCGAGGACCATTGAGTAGGCAAGTGCAGCCATACCAGACACGATCTCGACGGGTCCACCGCCGGCGTAGTCGAGAACGCCCCAGCTCAAAGCCCAGCCGTTGCTTCCCCAAGCCCAGCATGCGACGGGGCAGTAGACGATGGTTGCCCAGAAGAAAGTGAAGACGAAGAAGGGAATCAGGCGGCCGCGTTCAGCGACGGCACCTGCAGTGATGGCGGCGGTGACGGCGCAGAACTGCATCTGGTAGAAGGCGAAGAGAAGGTCGGGAATGAGGGTTGATCCGGGACTGGGTACAGCGAGCGTGTTCATGAGACCAAATTTCCTGAGGTTGCCGATGAAGCCGTTGGTGGCTGTGTCGCTGAACGCCAGAGAGTATCCCCAGAAGTACCATTGGAAGCAAACAACCGAGTATGAGCCCAGACACGCGTAGATCATGCTGAGTGCCGACTTTCTCCGTGCCAGGCCAGAGTAGAGGAAACCGAGACCGGGCACCATGAGCATGACCATGGCAGCGGACACGATGATGTAGGCCTGGTCACCTTGGTTGAACCATTGGTTCAAGTTTTCAGTGGCTGCGATGCTGTTAGTGAGGTACTCGGGTTGACTGGTACATCACATTCACGATGTTGTGACGAGCACGTGACGTCGGAATGTAGTGACATGGTAGGTTAGACATACTGGAGTCACCACCAGTGCTGGAGTCGGTGCCATTGAAGGGCGTTGGGTCTCCAACCCAGGCGTACGACATGTTGACTGATGTGATGTGAAGGGCCTAGGCCTCGAGGGTGTCGTATATGTGATAAAGGTGTCCGGTGGAGATGATGGCCCGGTGCCGTGGGGAGAGAGCCGCCAGTCGAGGACTGTTGGGCTGGTCGGAGAGGCGAGGGTGGTGAGAGGTGGTGGTGGTGAGTAAGATGTGGTATCAAGACAAGGGCAAAGAGCAGATGGGAGCAGGTCAGGTCATAAATGCAAGCGTGCTTGGGACGTCTGGACGATCTACCCACCCGACCGGGACGTTAACCTCACCTTATCATGCTAGGCGCAGTCCCAAGAGACTAAATTAACGAGGCCGCGCCGAGATCTAGTGAATGCCTCGCGGCAAGTGGTGAAGGCGAAACCCTTGGCTCGAAGACAGCAGTGGCCCCATGGAGATCGAAAGGGCCCCGTTGCTTCTGCCGGCGGGCATGACATGAATGGATAGATCATAGCATTTCGCCTTCCCCACGCCGAGCTGCTGCCGCTACTGCTGTAGGCTGCTGTACGGCACTCCTGCGTGTGCTACTCTGCTTCCATTCCAGGCGCTGCTGACGGGCACCAACAATCGCCGTTCTCGTGCCCACCGAACTCTCTGCGCTTCACGCCCAACAGCGCGCCCTACCAACCGTCACCTCGACACCGGTACCATGACGAGCACGGCGGCGCATGGCAGTATCACGCCTGTGCGAGCCGTATCCTTCGAAATATTTCGAGCGTGGACCTAAAATTACGTCGGGCCTACAGCGATGTGCGCGCTGATTGGGCGATACCGCGCAGCACTATCAGGGTTTCGGCAGACAGGGCTTAGTCTCTGATATCGACGACAGCCGCCATTGGCTGCGTGAGCAGAGATAAAGACGCCGGAAGAAGTAAGACCAGAAATCACCCTGCATCACACACCTTGCTGAACCAACAGGCACAACAGCCCGCTGGGCATCCTCAATCAAATCGGGAGGTCTCGGTGCGATATCGTCGCCGTGTCCAAAGTGTGGTCGCGTGGAAGATGTCAAATATCCATCTCGCCTCGGCGTGGGCTGGCTTCGCAGTGCGATAAGCAAACCGCAAGCACGGATACCTTGTAGAGGCGCAGGATCCGACAAATGGACGAACGGACGTTCCAGCGCCACTACTGATTATTACTGCTGCGTCGCCACTGGCAGCATCGCCGCAAAGCCGCGTTCCACCCACTGTTCCACGCGTTTGGCCTTCAAGACTGGCTCAACTGGAAACTTCAGGCCCTTTCACATGGCAGCGTCGACGTTTCCGCAAGTCCGATATGCTCCGACCATCGCCGAGGTGTCGTAGGTTTGTCGTAAGTTGACACCGTTGAGATGCGGGTCCTTCCAGCGTTCTTCTGCTGCGATTGCGGACCGGATGTGACGAGTAGGAGCCAGGCGGTCTCCAGATCCCGCTGCATCTCCAGACAGTCCCCAGCATGGATTGCTGGCTCCTCGTTGGTCGTTGATAACAGTCAAAATAAGCGTCGTCCGGCCCGCGCAGCCCGTTCGTCAATTCCCTATCAATCCTTGGAGCGCCTAGACGATACGCTCACACCAGCCGATGCACCGCGCTGCCGGGATCGTTATCTGCAGTCGTTAGTTTCTTGGGAACCTGGGGAATCGCGGACGACACGCGACACGTCAACGACGTCCCTATTACAGGAGACTTCGTTGAAATCTGTTTTGCCAATACCCAGGTGGTGGTTTCTACTGGTCAAGAAAGTACCAAGAGACATACAGAGAACGCCTTCGCGTATTTTCGGAGGGTGGTCCCGATCCATTCAGTTGGGCTTTCAGATGCGTGTCACGTCGATCTGGTGATCATGTCTTGACTTTCAATACCAAGAAGCTGATGTTGTGGGATAGCAACCACTCAGTGGGATGAGGCGGCGGCCAACCATCTCTCAGGCCGTTGTTATCAGACATGTGTGGATGGCAGCACTTGGCATACCACAGAGCATGCAAAGAGGTGGGATGGACAGCTCAGCAAGGCATAGTGATAAGGGCATATGTGGCATGTATTGCTACATGTACTGAACTTATGCTGACGTCAAAGTCAATTTAGACAATTGGAATCGTATTCATCATGCATGTACACGCCTAAGCCACATCTACGCATCCACCATGTCGGATCCTATGCAAGATCGATATGATCGACTAAGGGATTGATGACCAGGTGCCTGGCCGGAACCTTCTGCATGCCGGTAGACACAACGTGACCCAAGGGAGCGGGTACTACCTTGCCGCACCTTCGATCTCGTGTTGATAAGACATGCAGGTGTCAGCCAACCGAGCTCGTCAGCAAGCTGGTATACCCTTGGGGCGCTCAACCTGGAAGATTGCCTATATAAGCCTGCGAGGCCTGTTACCCTCGATCGTGTCGATGAAGCACTCTTTTCGCTTCCCTCTTTTGACCGAAGCACCCATTCGCAGCCATTCAAGTCTTGCGATTGCTATACGTAAGTTAGTCTTCGCCTTTCTGTGCCTTCATACCCGCTTCATCTACCTCCTTCTTCTCGGTGGACGCATCGACGTCATCAATAAACATCCCATCAACTCCTTGTCTTCTCCGATCTACCTTCACATCGAATATGTCGAAGCGCTGATAGTATCCAACGGTGTCATGGAACTGCTTCGGTTCGACACATTGTGTCAGGTCTAGGTCTGCGTAGGCAATACCTTCTTCTCCCTGCACGCTATCCCCGACTTGAGCACCAGTTGGGTCTAGGAAGCAACTTTGACCCTGTGTGAGAGAGTCGAGTGTCTCTACGGCGGAAGGATTGTGTGAAACGATGGTCTCACGCATGGCTTTGTCCATGTAGCCAGCGCACATGACTGCGAAGCACTTGGCTTCGAAGCAGTGAGCAGCTGTGCGGGTTCGATTTGCGGCAATATTGTCGTATTGTTTCGCAGATTGACCGTCTTGTGGCGCGGCCAGTCGTCTCGTAGGCCACACAGCTGGCCAGGTGGAGATATGGAGCTGCTCTCCTTGTGCCATGAGGCTGAACCTCGCTGTTGACCACAGACGTCAGCCAATGCACTCTTGTGGCGTCTTACCCTAGAATAAGAAAGGAGATAGATCAGGTCTCACCGAGAGGGTTCGTGTTCTCGCCACAAATCAGTGCCCCAACCCTTCCCACTCTTTCGGACTCAACCGCCTTCAGACCTCTGGCATCTCCATTCGCCCAAGTCAATTTCTCATAGAAGGTCGGCACTAGCTTTCTTTGATGGTTCACAATTTTCCCTTCATCACTGATAAGCACTGCGGAATTCCAAAGGCATCCAACGCTGGCCTTAGATCGTTCGTTGATACCTATATGCGCCCAAATACGGCTTTCAGCGCATGCTTGTTGCAGAGAACGGATCTCTGGGCCTTCCATCTGCAAGCTCTGGGATGCAAGGCGATGGAAGAGAGTGTGGTTGTCGATCGGAGCGGACAATGCGTTCCAGAGAGGGTAGCCCGGGATATGCGTTTCGGGGAAGACGACAAGATCGGCTGAGTTGTTCGCTGCTTCACGAATCAGGCCAATGGTCTTAGAAACGGTGGCTCTGGTGTCGAGGAAGACCGGTGCGACGTTGCAAGCTGTAGGTGCCTGTTCAGTATTGCTTTGTGAAGCGGTTGTCTTTGACCGGATCTTACCTGCGACCTTGACCTTCGGCAGCCATTGTTTAGCCATGGCTACCACTCTGGTATGAAATAATTTGATCGATGCTTCTGCGGTTGAGTCGCTCGGTGTGTGCCTATTTTGGTATGGACCTTAATGACAGTCTGGATGTTTATCGTTTCTCATGGTTCGGCTGTTGTACAGCAGTTGATCATCTCGGTTGTCAGAAGCGGGGTGAACGCCCTTCGACATCTTCTCTCATCGTCTGGACATCCCGGATTGGATAGGTGAATATAGTGAGTCTTTTTCTATCGTCTAAGATGTGTTTTCTCATAGTTATCACGTACAACCGACCGTTTATCACAACGTGCATTCGTTGAATCATTTCGAGGATAACACCAACCCTGACCCTACTATGAACATAGGGCTCGTTTTGAGGGCTTCACCGGGTGGCTGGGACACGAAAGAAACGACGAGCTCGGACAACAAGTTGGCGCAAACACGCTGGGGAAAATCCTTCTACAATACAACATGCACGAGGAGAAACGCATGTATGTTGCTTCGTAACATTAAAATCACAACGAACAATACTTGACCAAGTTACAACTAGTCTCGTGTCTGGCACGCGAGTTTCATCGACACAAACTGTCGAGTATGTCAAATCCTGCAGGTAATGCTATGTTTTTCCCATCGCAACAGTGCGGTGAGGCTGAAGGACCAATTTCAAAACGGCGTCGCTTCATGCACATCTGCGTGACTACTAGTTTAGACTCAATCCTGCGGCCAGAGCACAGGAACAGAGCACTAAGCCACCATCCGGAATATCCATATTTTTCAATCATGTCGCCCTACAACTTATTGAATTCATACTCCTCCAGCCGGCCTGTTCAAGATGCGTTCCTTAGGCCACCTACTTCTCTTCGCTGCCGCCGCTCAAAGTGCCTCCATACAGGAACGTGCAGTCTTGCCCAAAGTAGCATCAACACCAAAGGATGCGCCTATCCCTGAGTCACCGTACAGGCCCAATTCGGTCCATCCCGATGGAGTCAGGCCTGGCCACATTGGCAGTGGCTCCGACGCAGTAGCAGGCGTGGGAGCCGCTGCTGGACATGGTACTGCTCCGCAATCAACAACCCCCTTCAAGCCTGGATTCTACGAGAAGAACGAGGAGCTCATTGAGAAGGCGGTGGAGGCCGCAGGCGAGGTCTTTGACATGCTCAACGACATTGTTGACCTCGTCAGTGGTGGAGACGACGATGACGACGATGACGACGATGCTGGCGACGACGATTGGCAGCCTTCTTCTGTCCTCCCGCAGCCCATTAAGCCAACGCAAGTGGCGGGCACCAGCGACGGCGCTTCGAACACCACTGCGAACTTCATCTTGTCGCGCGACAATGTCACCTATACGTTCCTCTCCGACCCTCGCCTACTGAGCAAGGACGTCGTGGCCGAAATGGCCAACTCGTCGCCGTTCAACCGTCTCAGCGTCTACCAAGATCTCTTCACCAATGAAGAATACAGCATGTTTCTTGACGATCCGATATGCTTCTATGCCAATGTCGAGCGCATGTACCTCAACGCCTCATCCGTTGTGGATTCCGACAGCGCATCGGTAACTCCGACACCGACACAAGCTCTAGAACGGCGCCAGACTTCTGACGATGACAACACGAGCTGTGTAGATGTTGGCATTCCTGGAATTGATCCGGTTTGCACTGCAGTCGCAGGTTCGCCGGAGTGGACGTCTTCGCAAGCAGATGTAATCTCCGCTCTTTGGACATCTGCGCTCCCCGACCAGCTTTGGAGTGCACACTTCGCATCGCCGACCGCAGCCAGCGGGGAAGTGACAGCCACAGCAACGTCAACGACGAGCTGTTCTGGGCTAGATGGAGGCGATGGCCCAGTGACAAGGTACAGAGAATTGAAAATTCGGGGCATCGATGCTGAGCAGACCTCAGGGGGAGCGAGTAGCGCCGAAGGTGCGACCTCAACGCCTGTGAGCGAGCCCGTGAGTGCGGGTATGAGAGTTGACGGAGGGCTTATGCTCGCTTATATTGGGTCGATAATCGCATTGTTAGGTAGCACTATGCTTTAGTAGCCTCTGTATGTGTGCGCGAGAGAGCTGGAAACTCATGCTGGCGGGAGTGTAAAACACGTTTGGTTATCTCTACATCGCAGATAGCAGGTCCGGCAGGAACCATGTATCGCTGCAGTTTCCCCATAAATCGTCATGAGGTACGGTATGCCAATCCGTATGAAACGGATCGGACTTGTCATCTGCCAGTGTGGCTGTCTCGTCGAAGGTGCTGGTGCCACCGCTGAAATATGCGGCCAAATCAGCGATTACTTGACTTTCGTTGTGTTGCTGCTCTGCCGCAGTCTCCGGGCCAGCGTCAGTATTCGTGCTAGAGAACAGGAAGTCAAAGATCCGTGCCACCCAGCGGGTAGGATCGAAGATCTCACGAGCTTCGTCAAGTAACAGTTGGCAGTTCTTCAGAGAAGCACGGGCCCTGGTTGAGGAGACATCGTTGTGTCCTCGTAGCTGTCGGTGGAGAACAATACCGGCCATGAAAAATCCAGTGAAGACCTCAGCAGGGAGTCGTTGGACAATCCGCTGGTTTGAGATCGTGGACGCAGTCGCGGACAAGATTCGCGCCGAAGCATACGCAATGGTGGTTGCCGATGTAGAAAGGCCAGGATGATATTCCGAACCTTGGAGCTCGTGGCTAGGCCATTTGAGATGAATGACCAGGATATGGTAATGGAAGAGAAGCTTCAGCGATGTTGCAAAAATGTTTCGGTGCTCCGTCTCGTATGAGTCGAAAGCAACGGCAAGCGGTAACTGCGTTTGCCACTGATTTAGCATCCGGTACAGATCGCTTGGGCGAGTGACATGTTTGTCTACCAAAGGACACTTCGCTATGATCTGACGAACGATCATGGATAGTTTGGTCACCGAGATCTGGTATAGTGCGTGATCAGTGTCACTTCCATTCGATTGACACTCGTCGGCAAAGTCACTCAAGTTCAGGGGCTCGGTATCGCATTGTGACATGTCGATGCGTGCAGGTCTACCCATTAGTGCCGCACAATATGCGTCACGCACAAGTAAAGTCCACCATATGCGTTTGATCAAGCCTCTATCTTTCCCAGTCGCGTGACTTGCAGAACGCGCCTTGTGCATTCCAAGTGAGGCTGCGAGGGTGACCCCAAAGCCGATCCAGGAACAGGGATTCCAGGAGCTCTCCATGTGTGGACCCCAAAAGGAGAGCATGAGGACAGTCTGTAGCAAGACAATCCTATCACGTTCGTATTCGAGATCGAACATGACCTTCGCCTTATCGTAGAAGCTCTTTCGAGCCTGCAATCTTGTCTCGAAGCCGGATTCGTGGAGGACCGAGATATCGCAGAAGGTGGCTCCCATCAAGCAGATAGCGTGTAAGAGGATATACGGCAGTGTTGATGTCCGATGCAGCCTGAGAACCTCCTCTTTGTCCACTATCGAATACAAAGGGTAAAAGCGTTCAAAGAATGTATTCATCAGCAACCTCTCCAGTTCCGCAGGAGGAGGTGTGAGCGCCCCCTTAGCTGCTAAATAGTCGATGTCCAGAGGAGAGCAATGTAATGGATGGCAGTCGCGGGCGTATTCGATCGAAAGCGTGCTCCTGGAATGATTGGCGGCAGGCTCCTGAAGATCTAGTGGGTGGCCTCGGTGCGACTCCTTCAGCGCGAACGTCAACGGTGAATGCTCTCCAAGAAGCATCATTCCCAAACGAGCCGCAGCTTTGTCTTCGTTGTGATCGTTTTCGTCCATGAAGTCTCCAAACATTGAGGAAACTGGCCGTTGTGACACTCCACCATCAGTATGGTGAGCATGCGGGCGTCTCATTTCGGTATCAGTGGTCTCTCCATCAATCGAGGCCCCTGAGGTCTCCAGACTCTGCTGTCGTTCACCATCATGTGATGAGCCTTGCTCTGAACGCCGACGATGTTGAGGCTTGCGAACGTATCTTCCACGACGAGAGGCTCCCAGCAACTCGCAACCATCAACACGATCCATGCGACAACGGCTACAAGGACCATCTGATAGGATCGCGTCGCACTTGAGCTTGCGTCGGTGGCATCTCACGCAGGCTTTCGATGCTCTCTGTCGAGCGGCGTTGGGTGGTTTTGGCATGATGTTGGGTTTGTGTTTGAAGATTTACCGACCTGGCTGGTATGCCATGGGTATAAGACACTGAAGGCAGTGCCGCATGATGAAATAAGGGATCCATTTTGCATGTCACCAACAAGTGCCATGGTTATGTGCTTAGAAGATGTTTGTTAAGCCGGCAGCCTCTCCGGCAGTCATGCCCCACTTTTTCAAGCCTAAAGCTATTATTTCGCCGTAATAAACAGCGGAATCGCGGAATGGTGTCTCAATAGTTGCACTGACTTGGCAAATGATGAGGCTGTGCATCAACGTACGCCGAATAGGAGTCTCAAGAGATGCATCATTAACTTTGCGAATGATGAGGCATTGCACTAAGTCGCGCCCTGTCACCATCAACGGATCCGCAGAAGCCGAGACGAAGCCTCCAGCCTTCCAGGGTTAGAGTTGATGTAACTATACATTGGCATTTTATGTGACAGTCACCAGCAAGGTGAGATCGTAAGGTTTAGAATTTTAGGAGAATCCGCGTTGATGATGAACCTCAAAGAGTGATTGACAAGCGTCTTCCAAGATAATGCTCACAATTTTGCAAGTCAAGACGAAACCTTCAAAACTGCTCTGCCAGGCAATTTGCCGTGCTTCATCATGTCACAGAACTTGTCGACGTCGTCAAGCGTACCCTTGGTCAGAATTGGGTGAACGAGATCTCTCGCGGTGAAATCGAGTCTGTTCACGCAGTCAGTATAGTACGGCCGACATTCGCGCCAATACAAGTAGCGGTGGGCCACAACGTACGCTTCGTCAACTTCCTGTGATTAATGTTAGAATCAACAAGCTGAGTAGCCAATCAGGTGCACAGAGAACGAACCTTCAGCGTCCCGGTAACACTACCCACGATGTTCAATCTCCTCAACGCAACTTGTAACGGCGGTGCACCCGCAAGCACAGTAGGATCGCTCGGAAGTCCAACAGCGACCATCGTTCCGCCAGGTCTCAACAAACCCGGAGCAGAAGCATAGCTCTCCTTCGAAGCTGCGAAGACGATCACGCCGTGCGCGCCGTACTTTGTGATCCTGGTGACCTCGGCGGCGATGTCCGTGCCAGCAGCGAAGTCAAGATACTTTTCGGCTCCCAAGTCCTTGCAAAGCTTTCCTTTCTCCTCACCGCCGTCGACTGCGATGACACGCATGCCCATGGCTTTTGCATACTGGACGCCGAGATGGCCGAGGCCGCCTCCAGCGCCGGAGACAACAAGCCATTGGCCTGGACGCACAGCGCTGCGCTTGCAGGCTGTATATGCGGTAACGCCACCGCACATGATTGGTCCTGCCTCTTCGTCGGACACAGCGTCCGGCAGTCTTGGACCGAATTAGTACAGACAAGAGAGCAGCCCACAAAAGTGGCGTAGTTACCTCGTAGCATATCTTCCATCAGTAAGGCAATACTCCTGGAAAGTGCCCGGCATGGTGAAGCCCGAATTCAGCTGCTTCGGGCAGTGCAACTCATCTGTACCGTTCAAACAGAACTCGCACTGCTTGCAAGTGCTCACAACCCACTTGATACCCGCTCTGTCGCCGATCTGCCACGAGTTCTGAACATCGGGGTGCACGGCAACGACCTCGCCTGCGCCTTCATGCCCGACAATGCCTTGCGAGGCATCCGTCGTTTTGACGCCGAAGGCGGCCCATTCATCGTGCAAGAGAGACTTGTCCGAGGCACAGAGGCCAGTCCAGTTGATTTTGACGAGGATTTGTCCTAAGTTGTCAGGACTGCGCGATTGATACACAAGAAGTGAAGTGTCAAGAGAATACCTGGACCGGGTTCTTGGGGAACAGCGACACGTTGTACGGGTGCTTTGGCATCGTTGCCGGAGCCCGTTTTGACAGCAGCGTTTTGCTCGGAAGGAAGGCCCATGATGTTGTTTATTATAGGTGAAGCTGTGCTGTAAGCAGTTAGTTGAGCATAAGTGAGTAGGTTGTAGCCGTCACGGACGACTGAACTTCAAATACATGTACCCAGCTCTGCCCCAGGAACGACCCCGCAGCTGAGTTCGCATGTGCAGGTAATGTTTGAGGGCATTAGACGAGCCGAGGAAAGCAATGGTTGGATAGTCGAGGATGGAGGCCTAGAAGCTGACATGCGAGGTGGCGTAGACCTTGGGCGGGGTATTGTAATCGAATCGCCAAGGTAAGGCAAGGCAGTTCTTGCCTTTGGCCGTAGTAGTGTGCCGACAGTATGCAATCGTTTTCATATTGCGGATATCTCAAAAAACACAATACGCATCCTGTCAAGGTGCCTTTGGTGGAAGGTGACTGTCAGAGTACGGTCATCGACTTCCACGTAAGATATACTTTGAGACGCTGGTTGCAAACAGGGACAGACTTGGCGACTTCTTCAAGCGATCTCTGCCGTCACGTTATTGTCGATACTCTTTGTGTTTGTCGCGAAAGGGTAACATGGATTTGTCGTTGAATAAGGATGAAAACTCTGGCCGTGGTCTTGTCGGCCGTAAGCAATCCATCTTCACTCGCCAGACGATTTCTGAGAATAGACCCCGTCCAGTGAGCTCTGACGAATCCAACGTCATATGGCTGACGATACAATCGACATGTCCTTGCCGCACACGTCCGTAACAATTGACTCGAGCCCATGATTTTCGATCCTGGCGTGTAACATCTCCCGACACGCGAGACTGATGACAGACCTCCAATCGCCGTTGTGAGCGTACGCTTGCCTCATCATCGACCAGTGGCTGGCATCCCATATGATGTTTGATTTCCTTGAACAGACTTTTGTTTGGTGCGTGTGGGTGTTGGTGCCAGTAATGATTCTGTTCGGCAAACGTCCAGATCAGAACGCGAGAGTCCAGAGTCGGGAGGTGATGATAACGTTGGATCGTCCGGCAGTCCCTAAACATTAGTTTGTGTACGCGTGAAATCTTCAACGGTGAATGAAAAGTAGTGATCTGCTTATGCTCGTAAAAGGTTCAGGCTGTGGGAGGTTCGAGATAAGGTATTTGACGTGGCAAGAAAGGCTTTGCATTCAAGCTAGACTTCCGCTAGCACACATGAACTCCGAATCGCATCCCAGCTGTTGTTGCATTCCATTCATAGCTTTTGCGCGCAACCACTAGAAACCTGCATGGATAGTCAGTATACCAACTCCACCTCCATTGTGTCTGCTCTTTCGGGTGTACTCACGGAGAGGGGTGAAGAACCACCTGTTCTTGCCGCTCTGGTACCTCTCGTCGAAGGTCTTCTTGACAGTCTTCTTTGCGTCCTCCCTCTGGCTGACCTCCTTGAAAGTGTCCGAGGTCACGGTGTTCTTGAGACCCTCAAGCTCGAGGGTGTAGCGAGTAGGCATGAGGTGGTTGTAGTTGACGACCTTGATGAAGGGCTTGACCTTGCTGCGCTTGGTCTGGCGGGCCTTGGACATGCGCTTGGTGACGTGCGAAGGGTAGCGCTCGATGCCGGCGACAATGGCGTGAGGGAAGGGGTGGGCCTTGGAGCCGTTGTCGACGGGCATGAGGAGGACGACCTTCTTGCCGGCGTAGCGGCCACGGGAGATGATGGCCTTTTCGGAAGGGTTAGTACATTGTATTCGCGGTTTCGAGGTTTTATCGCAAGTGTATTCGTACCACACGGCCAGTCTTGAGGACTACAGAAATGTCAGCAATGGCACCGTCGCGCGCGCATGGCGATATACATACACTTCATTTTGGCTGGGAGTTCCGGAGTGTCGCTGTGGGTTAGTTGATCGCCTGCAGTCTCGGGTCGTCGTCGTCGTCGTTGCGAGTTCTCCAGATCGAATTCGGGGCTGCAGTGTGGTGCCAAGCCAATTCTTTGGCCGACACCGAGAAAGTGCAACTCGTCCGAGAAAATTCGCGGAAGCCGCGTTGGATGCCTGAGGTTTGTCATGTGAACAGCGAGTCTCAGACCCTCTCACCTGCAAGACGACGTCAGAGCTCGAGGTTCGCAAACGCGCAGGCAGCAGGCAATAGCAGTGTACATATCAACTTCACTTACACGACCACATATACTGGAACTGGCTATCACTTCTTCCTCCTTCGCTAGAAGGTGCACGACTACCGCTTTGGCACTCTGACCGGGACGAGACCAACCATGCCTTCACAAACGACCTCGCGCTTCATACGCGCCAACTTCACGCCTAGCTTCTTCTACCCTCTCAAAGGAATATACTACTTCGCAACCCACCGATCACTCCATCCTCTCCTACGCAGTCGCCTCCTCCCGCTCACAGTATTGTCAACCGCAATCCTCGCAATCCTCTTCCTGGCTGCCTATATCCCACTGGTCGCATTCCTGGCCCTCTTCCACTTCAAAGGCAGTGCGTGGGTCAATGCAACCTTCTTCCTCCTGGGATCCGGCAACTTGCTCATCGCCTTGCTTTTTGAAGCATTATTCGTCGACCACACCCAGGTGGATATCTTCGACGCGGTGATGGTTGGAGAGGGATACGAAGACCTAGTGAAGAGCCGCAGAGTAGTGGCCGAAGACTACGACGAGAGCGATCCCGTGAAGAGACTCGGTGCACGCGAAAAGGGAGCAGTCTTCGCGCCATTCTCAGTCAGGCAACTGATCGAGCTCATGATCTTCCTGCCACTCAACTTCATCCCATTCGTCGGCGTGCCTCTGTTCTTGCTCTTGACCGGCTACCGCGCGGGACCTTTACTCAACTGGCGGTACTTTGCTCTCAAAGGCTTCACGAAGCAGGACCGCAAGAGTTTCATCCAGAGCAAGAAGAGAAAGTACGAGTACATGTGGTTCGGCACGGTTTACATGACCTTGCAGCTTGTACCGGTGCTCAGCATGCTTTTCCTACTCACTTCTGCAGCCGGCTCAGCGCTGTGGTCTGTGAGGATCGAAGAAGAAGAGAGGGCGGCGCAAGGAGCGCGAGCTGAGCGGGAGGCGATGCCAGAAGCATATGCCGATGAGCCTGTATGATTGTATATGTATCAAACTAATGTGTATAAGAAATTCCTAAAGAATAAAACGAGTTTCAAATTGTAAATACATAAACTCATGACAAGAAGCTTAAAAGCGCAAGTTTTGGCCGGTAGCCAAAAGAAAAAGAGCATTCAGATTTTCACGCCAGAGGAATCGCAGTATCGGATGTGAAAGCTATCATTGTATTCGGATGCGACCGTTGATGTAGTGGAGTCTCCTGCTCAAGGTATCCCGTCAACGCTCCACAACCCCCAGATCCCAGAAATGTTGAGGTATCATCCCAACCATACCCAAACAAGCTGCTCACACGTGTGCTCCAAATCCAGGTACCCAAATTCTCCAACACAATTCATGCCCAATCGTACTCGTACAGATATAATCGTTGCTTCATCTAAACCTCACCCCATCCACCAACACCACTTTCACCATACCCGCCACCGCTAGTGACAACACTGCCGGTCGCACTGTGCCCAAGGTCCCAATAATGCCTTGAGCTCCCAGCATCTCTGCTGCGACGACTGCGCTTTGTGCTCTGGGACGCGCAGCTACTGCTGCCCGCCACGCGCTTCTGCATCTGATGCCTTCGAAGAAGCGAGTCGCGGCGCTTGTTTTGTGCAGCAGCACGCTCAGCAGCGCGAGAGACGAGTGGATGTTGCCGACGGATTTGCTCAGCGCGGCGTTGAGATTCGGTCGATGTTGCCCAGGAGGCCGGCAGAGGACCGTCTGCTGGTTGTGGCGGCGGCGAGGTGGTTTGAGGTTGAGTGGAAGAGGCAAAGCGGCGGCGGAGGTAGGAGAAAATCATGCTCACGTCGATGTCGCGTTCCCAGTACTCACGTTCTTGCTTTTCGCGGGCGGCTTCGGCGCTGGAGACGTTGGCGGGTTCTTCTTCGATGCCCCAGAGAGAAGTGTCAGGTTCAGATGAGTGGGCTTGCTGAGGCATTGTGGGCTCGAAGAGGGACTCAGAAGATGGTTTGTCCGAGTTCAAGGTGCTGGCTTTGCGGCGTTGTTGGCGGAGGCTAGGTTGTTTCGCGCTCGGTTGCTGAGGTGGAAGGCCGGCGTAATCACTTGTGAGTTGTTGCATCTGTCGGTAGGTGCTGAAAGCACCGTCGTGCTCAGACATTTGGTGTACGAGGACACCGAGCTCCTTTGCAATACGTTCCATAAGTTTGGCCTCCCAGGAATGATCGTGATCGCGGAAAGTAACTCTCGATTCGGCGGCGGCTGCAGTGGCCAGTGGCGAGGATCGGTTGGGCGTCAACGTAGGCGTTGGTCCAGCTGCCAACTCTTCACCAAAGATGACGGAAAGAGTAGTGTCGTCGAGGCCGATGAGATCTTGGATGACTCGTCGTGTAATACGTTGCCACCAAGATTCGTTGGGCTCTTGGCCTTCACTCTTCACCATCTCCGGCTCTTCATAAATGATAGGTTCCTCGCCTGGCACGGACTGTGCTGCAATGCTCTCAGGAATCGCAGAGGCCTCTGTCACTCGACTAATTCCACTCATTTTACTCATACGCCTCCTTCTCCGCCTAGTCTCTTTCTCGATTTCCTCAACGACAGCCTTGCTCTGTTCCAGCCTCCACTTCTCAATTCTTGCCATCTTCTCATCGGCTGGATCCAGCTCTTGCTCCTCCTCAACCTCATCGATTCTCCTCTGCAGACTGCTTCTCCTTCGGACGTGTCTTCTACGGTGAGGGTTGTGCCTCTCGAACTGCCAGAGTTGTTCCTGCAGACCTGCTGAGGATGTGAATGTTCCAAGTCCATCATGTGTCGGCAGCAATGTTCCACCAGACTGATCTAGCTGGTATGGTGCTGACGAGAAAGGATCGTGTGAGAATGCCCGAAGTCCGTCGTCTAGGCTGTCCAACTCGGCAGCATCGTCGTCGACTTCCGTACCTTGACACGTGCCTTCGCCCTCCTCTGCAGTGCTAGTGATAGGCTGTGATCGTACGTGAGTCTCCAATGATCCAAGTTCTGACAGATATGTCGCAGTCCGTGGCGTTTGCGACGTTTGAGAAGCCGAGTCCGCATTCTGTGTCGGCGCAAACAGTATCCATTCCTGCGATTCTTCCAACGTCCTCTTTCGTGAAGGCGAAGCCGGCGCCTGAGTCTCGTTGGCGGGTCGTGAAATGGATATTTGGCGCGCCGCCTGCGGTCGCTGTTGGGGTTGCTGGAAAGCCATTATGGTGATAGTGGGGTTGTCGCCTCGAAGGGCGGTCTATCGAATCGAGTGCTGCTCTAGGGCCGTTCGCCGCAAGGGCGAGAGCGGTCTTGTGGTGTGCCTTGTCACGCGGGAAGTATCTTCAGTGTTGTACCGGCTGAGTGTAGTGCTTAGACACAGCGGTCTCAGGCGAGTCGCAAGACAGGGATCTTGTGGCTAGCTGGTGGAGCGTCAAGCGGCGGGTGCGTCGATAGGGATGATAGGTGTGGTCGAGATGGGGAGTAATGGTATGGCAGGTGAGAGCAGGATTGACGGTACGGGGCAGCAAGGCGGATGGGATTTGCGTTGGCCGCAGTGCAAGGTAGGCGTAGTAGCACCGTATCAGTGATCTCAGGATCACGAGGGACAAGAGTACAGCGGTGGAGACGGGCCTTCTGACGAGCTAGCGCACTGGAGCCACTTATCGGCCGTGGGGTAGTGAGCAACAAGCACGCAGGAAGACTGTTTCTGTTTCGCCATCCACGGGCGAGATGATACCATTAATATGACCATCACACACGGCTTTAGGGGAAATGGTCATGTCCCAACCACAGCATATGCAAGTCAACACGTATCAGCCTCGCTGCTCGCTGCCGCCTCCCATCACCAGCGCCGGGTCTCTCGGTGAGAGGATCCGCATTCCTCGCATGCTCGATAAGCTACACGCTAGGATCGCGCCAGCGAAGCTCGTCGCATAACGGTGACGTGCCCTACGCGCCGATTGACTGGTTAAATGGAGGAATCACGTCGGCCGCACTCTGGCAACTCTGACACCTCCCGTCGCCTTGGAGAGAGCTTGCTCTTGCGCGACTATGAGCAGGAAAATTCAGACTATACCGCGACAAACCTAATTTCGGTATGCGGTTTCCGGGCCGGAGATGTAATAGCTGCTGTCGGTTGTGTCAGCCTGGTGCCGGCCTGCATGCAGGAGGTGTGGCTTGGGCTGTCCCAACGCGATAAGGAATCGATTTGCTACAACATCTGGGGTGCTTCACTTATAGGCGTACGTGTATACAAGTATCCATCAGGTAATAATGTTTGAGTCAGCCTGGACGATGGTTGATAAATCAGGATCGTGAAGGCTACATAACAGAGTCTCGTAGTTACTAAGATAGGGTTCGGGTTTGGGTCTCATGCAATCCAGTCAGTGATGATAAATCGTCTCGAGTCGGATGGTGCTAGGAGGTATCGGACGCTGCTCTCCCATTACCAGTGGACTTTGCCATCCTGATTCGATGAATGTGTATAGACACTCTTGAGTTTCTCAATGATGCTGTCGGACGCTCCCGTTGCATCATGACAAGCTTTACCATTGAACCGTCCCGTAGAGAAGTGGACGCTCTCGACTACTTGGTGGTATCGTCAGCCATGATAGTAATGAATACGAAATGTTGCGTCACCGAGATGTATCTTAAGAAGGAGGAGCCAACACTCTCGATTGCTACGGAGGTGCTATCAAACACTACCGTCGCATTATCTATTCGCCTTGCCACTGAGATACACGGTTGCATCTACTTCTTCAAAAACTTCTCGAAATACGCCTCAGCACCCATATCGGCAAGCCTGGAATCTTTTTCTCTCACTTCCTTCTCAGATTCGCTCATGTATTGCTCCACACGCTCCCTCACAGCAGCGTCGCTCGCACCCAGAATCCTGGCTGCCAAGAGGGCTGCATTGATGCTGTTATTGACGCTTACGGTCGCGACAGGCACGCCCTTTGGCATGTTGCAGATACTTAGCAAGCTGTCCATGCCATCGCCGATAGTAGGCTTTACGGGAATGCCGATAACGGGCAGAGAAGTGTGAGCGGCTGCCATGCCAGGTAAATGGGCTGCTCCTCCGGCGGCAGCAATGATTGTCTTTATGCCGTTGCCGGCAGCAGCGGTGGCATACTCAGCCATCCAGGTGGGAGTACGGTGGGCGGAGGTGATCCGCGTGGTATAGGGAATAGCGAATTTGTCGAGGATAGAAAGACCGGGTCTCAAGACGGGGAGATCAGAGTCGGATCCCATGACGACGGCGACCAGCGGTTGTTCCTTGATCTCTCTGGAGGGCGTATCTGATGCACTGACCTTTCCCTGGTCCATGAAGTCAACGAGGGGCTGAATGGTCTTCTCCGCTTCCGCCATGGTGGGAGCGGTGATAGTAACGTGACCCATCTTTCTGCCCTTGCGTGCGTCACCCTTTCCATATAGATAGACACCCTCACCACCGAAGAGCTCCAAAGCCTTCTTTGCGGCTTGCATGTGTGAGTCGGGTGCTTCGCCACCAAGGATGTTGAGCATGATCGAAGGCTCGCGCAACCTCAGGTTCTTCTGAGTGATGGGCAGGTCGAGGATGGCTCTGAGGTGAGCGTCATACTGAGAAAGCGGACATGCTTCGATAGTGTAGTGGCCAGAGTTGTGCGGGCGAGGTGCGATTTCGTTGATGAGCAGAGTGTTGTCCTGTTGCAGGAACATCTCGACACCGAATACACCCTTGCCCCAGAAGCAGTCAACTGCCTTGCGAGCGAGGGCTTGTGCCTGCTCGTTGATGGCTTTCGAGACGCCACGTGCAGGGGAGTATGTGAGCTTGCAAATGCTGTTTTCGTGAATTGTCTCAACAGTAGGGTATGACAGAACTCCGTCCTTAGTCTTGACCACCATGACTGCGAGCTCCATCTTGAAGTTTGACCACTTCTCAGCGTAGAGGTCCTTGTTGCCACCCAGAGCCTTGAGAGCAGCGTCAAAGTCGGCCTCGGACTTGACAGGGAAGTTGCCCTTGCCGTCGTAAGCTTCTCTGCGAGACTTGAGCATCAAGGGAAGGCCGAGCGTCTGCGCGGCTTTGGCGAGCTCATCCTTGGTGGCGGATGCAAGAGGTACAGACTGCGCGGTGTCGACGTCGTATTTCTTGAGGTGTTCCTTCTGAAGGTACTTGTCTTGAATGGCGCGAATGGTCTTCCAGCTAGGTTGGACGTCGGTGGTAGCAGAGATTTGTTCCAAGAATTCTGTGTTCACGTGCTCAATCTCGACTGTCACTACGTCGGACTGTGATGCCAGTTTCTCAATGGCTTCTGCATTTTTGAAGGATCCTTCGACGTGGCCATCGTGGTTTGTGATTTGTTTGGCCGACGAGCCTGCAGCATCCAAGAAGTTTACCTGGACATTGAGGCGATTTGCGGCCTCGGCGAGCATGCGGCCCAGTTGGCCACCGCCAAGGACACCCACTTTCTTATCCATGATATTGGCCAGTGAGATAGAGTCAGGAAAAAAAATGTTGTGGACGATGTGAAAGAAAGCAGACGGGAAATATTTTGCGAACGCAGAAGCTGATCTATGTAGCTGTTGGTGGGAGGGTGCTGTCAAACTTTAAGGTTTGTGACTCGCGAAAAGTCCGTACCACTGAGTTGCATCTCACTGGCAAAAGTGTTACTACCTTTCATTTGAGCACCTGATACCACCATAATTCTCGTTGGGATCATCGTCCAAATTATTTGCATCTCACGGGACGTTGCAGTCATAATGTGGTTAGAAAATCTGATATCATCTCCAGCTCCAGTACGAGACTCGGGAGACTTACAGGTACAGCGTCTTAGCATCTAGAGGTTCGCCTGCAAGGTCGGATAACTGCTTTCTACCGTGAATCGACTATTTTATCCATCGCCGAGAGAGTAGGCTCTGTTGAATATCACAAGATTTTCCTCAATCGCGGCTACATGTGCTTACGGCAAAGAAATCAAGATACCTTACATGTATTTCCAATGGCAGCTGACATAAAGGTATCGATCGCTCAACATATGATTAGAGTTAAGGCGCAGCCATGCAAAGAAATAAACAAATCCGGCGTTTTCCCATGCCGCTTTGTACCTCCAGATACGACATTAAAATGCTAGATCAACGGGCGAATTGAATCACAAGGGATTGCGAAGTCATATTCAAGTGGCGTGAGTCCTAGACCATGGCAGACAGGGCAGGGAATCATCGGACGTTCAGAAGTGGTGATGGTGCAATTGGACGAGACAACGGACCACGCTCAAGCGACTTGCAAGTAGCATGGGATTCCGACTTTTCATTTCGAGGTTGTGGAAATTTTGCAAGCATTTTCATTGACTCCTCCAAAGCCCCCAAGCAACGCCGTGTGCTTCGCTGTGCACTGATATCCGTCGCAAAGAAGACTTGAGGTTCTGGGCCTCTTCCAATAAAGCAGACCAGCAGCGAGAAAGCCACTTGGTCATGCTCATTCCACATATCCTCATTTGTTGTTGTAACAAGGCGCTTACACCTTGAAACCCTTGGAGCGTCTGCGACCACGGGCACGCTCGAACTTGCGGCCCTTGGACTGGACGAAGGGCTTCTTGTCGGTGTGGGGACCGAAGCCGAAGTGCTTGTTGGCCTCACGGGCGGTCTTGGGGCCACGGATGAGGATGACGTTGGCGCCAGTCGGGGCGCGGAGGGCGAGCTGGTCGAAGGTCAAGCACTCGCCGCCGGCCTTGAGGATGCGGGCGCGGGCAGTGGCGGTGAAAGACAGAGCGCAGACGCTGAGCTTGGGGCACTCGATGAGGCGGGAGTCATCGGTGACCTTGGCGACGGTGGCCATGATCTTGCCCTCGTACTCCTTGTTGGAGGTGGGCCTCTTGTTCAGAAGAGCCAGCTTGGAGAGGGAGACGGGAGCCCTTCGAGGGTGTTAGTAGAGCTCAAAACGCAGTGTAAACCACTTGCTCTAGGGCACAAGGGCACGAACCGGTGCATCTTGCTCTGACGAAGGCGACGGAGGACAACCTGGTTGAAGCTGGAATCCGTGCGACTTCGGGAATCATTAGCGAGCTCATTCTTCGTCGAGGGATGGGAATATGATATCAGTACCGAGCGAGGAAGCTGTAGAGTTTGTGGAGCAAGATACGGTAATCGTTACCACTCTTGGGGGCCTTGCGGTGACCATTGCTGTTGTAGTTGTCAGTGTATGTTCTTCCATTGCGCAGGAAATGCGCTCGCGGTCTCAGCGCATCTCCCAGAGCATTTTCTCATGGATTTTGCACTCACGTCTTGTGACCGTAAGTGTCGAGATCGATACCCATGGCTGCGGTATTTCCTGGGTCGTTGTCGGGTCCGTAGGGTCGCTGTCGCCGTGAGGAAAGAGTTCACTTCCAAAGGCGTAGGAAATTCAGCGGAGGAAGGTGCGAATTTTGCCAAGCGTGACCAGCGTCGGAACGTCCCGCTCCCGCTCTCCGGAGGTGTCACCTTGTCGGTGCCTCGGCGAGAAAGAGTCCTGATAATTGTTTGCTGACCGATCGCAGTGGCTTCAATAATGCGGTCAGGAGAAGGATGTCTTACTTGCGGAAATGAAAACCTTAGTTGCCTATATACTTCATAGCATTCGGCTGAGTGCGCCATCTCGCTCACACCCATGTCGTTCCAGTACGACCTTCCCTTGCCACGCAATAGAGCTGCGCTTCCAACCTCTTGACTGCTACCTAAAGAAACACCATCACCAGGAGTACCCCAGTACCAACGACCATCGAGCCACCTACCATGTTTCGCTGTCTTCGATCCAGTCATTGTCAGACCCATCAGACTCCTCTGCATCCATGTCTGCTACTGGAAGTTGGACGCTCGACTCATCCGAAAAGATCTCATCAAAGTCGAAGCGTGGGCAATCATTAGGTACGCTGTAAAACTTGGTCTCTGTGTACACCGAGCGCAGATCTTGATGAATCTCATCATACTCGGACTCGAGATGGTCCCACTTCACGTAATTAGCGAGATAGGTTTCGACGCAGATGTTGCTAAGGTCGCTATCATAGTCCTCGTCGAGGTCGCGGGGATAGAGACTTTTGAATCCAGTGCGCATCTGCTCGCCGTGACGGCGATGCCCAATCGAGAAGTTCAACGGGTGTCGAATAAATATTGTCATCGGAAGGCGGAAGAATTCGTCTCTGCCGCCGAATCTGAGGTATTGAATCGCACACTCGAGAAATAGGGTGACTGTGTTGTCGATAGTCTCCCATTTGGCATTGCACAAGTCGCGCATGCGTTGCATACGTGAGGCAACCAACTGCCAAAGACGGCGCCATGACCATGCTGTGGGCATGTGGTGAGGTATCCATAGCCATGGGGCTCCGTCCGTGCCTCTCGTTATGTGCGACGAGTATCGCCGCTCGGCTTGATCCATGATGCGTTCGATTGTCTTTTTCTCTTCCCGCGACCAACCGGCGTGAGCTGCCCCAAAGCCCGCTACTCTCGCAAAGGCCCTGAACTGAGCATTTGCCTCACTTTGGACGGCGACTGGCTGCCTCATTTGATCGATGATTGTCTGAGCTGATGAAACGCTCATAAGGGCGTGCTGAGTTTTGCCGGTCAACTTGTACATACGAGACTTGACGTAGAAGTGGTCGAGCTGGTCAACGATTTTGCCATAGTCCAGGTCCTCCATCGAAGTTCGCATATGTTCAGCAATGCGCATATAACCGAGAATTGCCGGAAAGTAAAGACCCTTCAGTCGATTGAGATAGTATGCGGTCAGGCACATGTTGCTTGGGTTGGCATGATACTGAACCTTGCCATCTAGCACTGAGAAAGGTAAGATGGCATCGATGCTCAGAGCGAGCGGATGTGCTCGTTTCACACGCTGGTTAGCGACGTACTCGTCACGGGTCTTGTCAGCCCAGAAGTCCAGCCATTTGTTATCTGGCGTTCGGTATTTCTGCAGTTGCGTCCAGATCAAGTCGTCGATCTCAGGCCGATCCTTTTTTGCGATGCTCTTGTCGCCATCGAGGAGACACCTCAGGCGGAAGCGGAGCCTTTCTCCTGGAGCTGCGCCGAATTCATCTGCCTTGGACAGGTCAGCAATGCAATTTTTGCAAAGCAAGTTGCCTTTCTCGTTCAACGTCAGCTCCATGCAGATCTCCTCGTTGAGACAGCACTGGCAGATGTGTCCGGTGCTTTCACGCTCTTTATCAGAGCATTGACAATATTGAAGCTTGATTTCATCGCTCGAGATCAAGGAAGCGCTGACCCTGTCTGCGAGCTCGCACGCATTGCGCCACGCGAAAAGTATGTCGCCAGTGGCGTAGTATGTTGCGAGTAACGTGTCGATCACGAAAGCAACGCGAGTCTTCGATTCACTCTTGATCCGAACGGAAGGCAATCTGCCGCGAATATCTGCCGCCAAATAAGCAGAGGGTTTAAGAGTAAACTCCCTGTTCTCAGGGATGCCCTCGTAGACAATGAGCTTCTTGCCCTCATATGGCCCTCTGATTCTGTAAGTCTCAAGGCCAATTGAATTTGACGCATGCTCTTCGAGTAGGAATGGGCGAATAAGCGAGTCTTTCAGCTTCGAAATATCTTGCCACGTACCAACCGCGCCCCACAATTGCATCTGCAGATGGCGAATGATCTCGCCAGCTCGTAGATACCGAGCGTGCTGACCCTCTTTGATCCCCTTTTGATTGAGGTAAGCGGCATCGAAGATGTCTGGCCAGAACGGTGCTATGTCAACATTCGTCTCTGGCACAGGGCGGTCCATTTTTATCTGATCAGGCCGGATCGCGATGTTCAAATTTTGTTCTTTGTAAGATTCTTCCTCGCCCTTGTCGGTAATAATGGGAGTATCCCCTGTCACGCGGGCGCCTTGAACGTGCACCGCGTGAAATCCGGTCGGAGAGCGTCCTGGGAGAATTTCGTTGACCCAGTTGGTGCCTTCGTACAAGTCGGCGATAACAGCGACTTGCAGCATGCCACTCATAGCCGTTGTCTTGCTGCCACTTGCTTTTGCTGTGTCCAGCGGAGCAGGGAGTCGCATCAGATATTGGCATAACTTCTCACCAACAATGGTGGCTTCAGCTTTGCTGGGAAGGAAACGCTTGCTGTAGAAATCTCCGCAAACTTTGAAGGAAGTTTGATCCGGTCGGTTGCTGTCTTTGATCGCGTACTGCCACCTCTTGACACCCTTGCTGTAATCACAAGACGCGAGGTATAGCTGGCGGTCGTCTACTGCAGGTGCGCGCAGCAGGTCGCGCATGCGGTCAACTCGCCCCGTCATTCTCGTCGGGAGAACAACTCGAAGAACTTTCAGTCCAGTACCAGCAGAGCCAATTGCAGCATTGAATCTAGAAACGTTGCTGGTGGCTCGGTTGTCCTTATCTACAACCTCGAGCAAGCGCGATAACACAGGGGTCGCCTTGTCATCTTGAATGGCAGCTCTGAGCTTGCTTGTGTCTTCCGCTTCCTTGCGGCCGTGTTTCTTCAACGAAGATGGCTGAAAGTCGATGTCATCATCACCGGCGGATGTCTGCCGATGAGGAGTGGTCGGCGGCGCATCTTCATGCGCGGAATCGTCCTAGTCTCGCGCAACACGACGTCTTCTTTGTCGTCGGAGTCGAGGTGGGCTTTGCATCTTGGTGGTACCAAGATCATCCTCTTCGTCGTCGGCAGTGATTGCCTGTCGTCTTGGCTGGTGGCGTGATGCCCTCTGCTGCTCGGTTTCTGACTCCGCATCATCGGAGTCGACAATTGTTCGTAGTGGCCGGGGTCTGGGTGCATGTCGCACTTCATCCGGTTGAATGAAAGACTGCGACTCCTGTGGGTCTGCAGTCTCCGGGGCGGCTGGAGTGTCGATGTGCGACTGGGAGGTTTCCTCGAAATGGACTTCAGCGTCTGAGTCCTGAGAGTCCGCGATCACTCGAGTGATGTTGCTGTTGCGGCCGAGAGCAGATGCTGCGCTGTGTTGAGATAGAATGTCCGACTCCTGTGAGTCTGCGACTTCTCGAGAAGTTGCTGGGTCGCTGCTGCCTTGTGCAGCAGCGACTGCAAGCGATGGATTGGATCTGCGCTGCGCAGATCGTCCACGAATTGAGTTGAAGTCAACATCACCAGATGGACTTGTCATGCGAGCGGGTGAATGCAAGCAGGACCACTGCGCGCGGGCTGGTCGCGCAACAGTTGGTGAAGCCAGAAAGCAAGCTTTGAAGAGCCGCTCGAGTTGTTGATGAGAGCGCGAGCGAGGGGAGGACGCGGCACGGGAGCGACCGCGGGAAAGCACAGGCGAAAAGTTGGAGATATTACGATAGTGAAGACGAGGATGCGTCCTCCGCAAGTCCGTAGGTTTATCTGCCTCTGTCATTCCGATGGTCTGAATCTTCATAGACGAAAACAGGTCCTCTGGTAGCTACTAATGTGCTTGTAGGATGCTGATGCGGCGAGTAGAGTATCTCAGCGGTCAGTCGTCTCCTGGATCAGAACAAGTCTTATGGTAGCAACCCATGGAGTTGAATTTGGGGTAGGACGCAGACGAACTTACGGACGAGTGGAGGATCCTTACTTACAAAAAGGCATACCAATACTGATCATTGTGCTATTTCTTGTTAGGGCGCAAGAAAGCCATCATCCCCTAGCGTCCCCGATCACCTCCCGAGCAACCCTGCTCAGTTCGCACAACTACACCCAATTCCCAACGTCGTAGTTGCTTCTCTCCACTTCTCCTCCGACGTGCGAATTAGTGTACGTGTACCCTCCATCTTGCTAGCCTAGTGGTCGCCACAGCGAATGCCGCTTTCTCGATGGCGACATGGGTGGGGTTTGTTTCGATGGTTTAGTGTAGCAGCTCGCTTGAAGCAAAGCTGAAGACGCTGCCGGAGGTAGCACTCGTGTCATGGGCGTAGTGATGTGCTCGGTGCGAGGCTTGGAAAACTCTGATACAGGGCACACGCGTCCTTGAAATAAGTTAGCGTCAGTCTTAAAGCATTGGAAATGAGGTTGGCTAGCAGACTATCTTACCGCGGGCTTCAACTCAATCCTGTGTCTTGTACTTGATCCATCTTGGCCCTCCTTGTATCCCAAAGAGGTTTCTCCTCGACACCGCGCAGAGGTGTGGATCTTCGTCGAGGTTGGTTTTTTGTGAGGAGTTTTCCTTCTCCCTCGAACGCCTAGAGGTGAATCACTTTCTAGGCTGCTTGCCTGCTGCTTTAGCAGTCAGATCGCGCCCAGCGTCGAGGGCACGGGCGAGAGCACGCTCGCTTCCTGTACGGAAGTCGACCGACGATTGTGTGGTTGCGGGGTGTGCACCTGCAACATTGTTATCGTCTGCAGCCTGATGTGCTGCAGGTGCTTCGTTTGTCTCCGCTCTATTGCGTGAGTCGATTGACTGGTCGACAGTTGTGGTAGATCCATCGGTCATCGATATATCGTCGGCAGATCCAGCTGCTGTAATGCTGTCGCTGCCAGACTGCTCATTGGGAGCATCGGCACGCGGTGCAGATGCAGCAAGCATACCTGGTTGTTGCTGCGCGTGAGATATCATCTCACGAAGGGAAGCCATCTCCGGTTGAGTACTCGACCAGCTTTGAACCTCTGCTAGTTCGCTTGCTGTCGCGGTTTCGATCTTTCTTATCAATGTTTCGATGACAAACGGGCTACGCCAGGGATCTTGCATCACGGTCGAACCCTCGCGTTGTGGGTTTTTGCGAACGCCTTGCGGCTGCGAAGGCTGTGGATTAGCTGCGCGTCTGCGCCTGTGCTTCGGTTTTCGTAAGTCCTTACGATATCGCGCATACCCCTCAGGATCATTCTGAAGGAGCTCAAGCTCCCATGGTGAAAGCATACAAGGTCCTCGGTGTTTTATAAGACAGATCCGACACATTGGACGGCCAGCGGCCTTGAATGCAAGGAACTCCGCCGAGTCTGTCCGAGAATCATATGACGGTAACAGTGCTGACTGCTCGTCAGCCATGACTTCATCCCCTTCGTGGGTTTGAGATTGACCGGCTTGCGGCTGTGTTGCGTTGGACTCTTGGTAAGGGTCTGCGAGTTCAGCATCTTCAGCCCAACTCGTCAACGGATTGCGGGGCATGAAAAAGGGATAGTTCGGATCAACGGGCCCGTAACGATCAGGCTGCTGGTGAGTGGCACATGAGTGGATGTTCTGCTCAATGGCGGGAATAGCTTCGTTTTCGCCGGGGTGCTCAATGTCGAGCATCTCCTCCTGCTCGCTGGGATGCTCGATGGCGGGCGTCTCTTCCTCTCCGCTGTGGTGCTCAGTGTCGAGCATTACTTCATTTTCGCTGAGTTGCTCGGTGTCGAGCCTCTCTTCGTGTTCGCTGAGTTGCTCAATGTCGAGCATCTCTTCGCTTTCGGGTTGCTGAGCATTGCGCTGCCTGATCGGGAGCTGCAAACTCGCTTGAGCTTGACTAAGGTCGACGCGGTCACTGTCACGCATCTCTTCCTCCGGGGCGCCATCGCGCTGCCTGATTGGCAGCTGCATGGTAGAAGATTCCGCTGCAGTCACTGACCGAGCGGATAGATGTGGCTGACCTGCGCAGCTACCGTCGTTCGACACCGTTGGAGCAGGCCCTGCCTGCTCGTCGCATTGCCGTCTGCTTTGCTCAGGCATGCTTGGCGTGGTGAGAGGAGAGGGAGAGAGATTCAGAGTAGCGGCGGTTGTTTGTCATGCGGTGCCGTGGGAGATCCCGCCGCTAGCGCGCCTCACAAGACAAGAAACATTTCTTGAAGTGACTGCGTTTCCGGTGGCTACACCTTTAATGCGCAATGCTAAAATGCCAAGATCACTGTGAAGAGGGAAATCGTTTTACCTACATACGAAGACAAAGCTTTTGCTAGATTCAGGCTACCAATGCCATTCTCGTGTCAATGGTATCACTGCGATGCGAGTGGGAGTCATGGATAAGATCGACTCACTGTGCTGGTGTCCTCCTCTTCTTGGAAGGGCTTCCCGTGTGGTCGTCTTCATGCGGGAAAGAACGCCGCCTCGGCGTAGATTTAGAAGCACCAAAGTGCCTTGAGATCGAGCTCGGGGTCACAGGGGTGGCTGGACGTGGCGTGTTGCCTGCTCTGCGGCTAGCGCTGTTGCGCGTAGATGCTCTGGAAGGGCGGACAGGTAATTCAGTGTGAAGTGTCCGTTCGGGTGTACTGTCAGGCGCTCTGTCCTCCTTTACGTTGGCACTGGGCCTCTGCAAGTATTGCGATGGTGTAGCTAGATTTGCAGCGTCAGGATCATTCGCTTCGGCTGCATGAAGTGGATCGTGGGTTGCACTGACTTGAGTCTGAAGGGGATCATTGCGGCGCTGATCATTAGCGAGTAGGTCAAGCATTTCACGAAGGAGTGCAAGTTCGCGTTCCGCCTCTTGACGTTGCTCCTCATCGCCCCTGAAGTTCCTGCAGGTGGCAATAATATCGTTGTAAGCTAGCTCAGCAGCTGAACGGTATTCCTCTGCTAGGAACCAGTCTTCGACGCCGTCTGCAAGTGCGCAGTTGGCTTTGAGTCGGTAGATAGATGAGAGATGCTCATCTAAGAGTAGATCAGAGAGGTCTTCTAGCGCCTCTGCGTGTTGATCTGTTTCGAGTTTGGCGGTGGCTACCCGGTAGCGACCTTCCAGAAATCTCGCAATGTTACTGGTCGCCATCGCTGGCAGCCTTTTCGCGAGGTTGATTTGGAGAGGAGAGAGGGAGGATGTCGTTGGGCAAGGGCTGAAATTCGGAAGTGAGCGCGGGTCCTCCCGCTGACTTTCCACCTGACCTGACCGAGGGGACTGACCATGCACACTAGCGCATAGCTTGTGTAGACCTCAGTGAAGTTATATGCCTATTTGACTATTGCCCAGAAGCCATACGCCTATCACAAACGGCAGAATTCGACGAAACTTGGTGCGTCGGTGGGCTACGCGGTGGCCTTCCGGCGTGGCGAGTCAAAAGGCTTCTTCGATGGACGTGCAATGAGGTGTTAGCGTGGAAGCGTCGCGTCCAATGCGTTTGGGAAGGTTGGTCCTGCGTAAAGATATTTGTACAAGCGGATGACATCGCACTTAGAGGAGAATCAAAGAACCGTGTTGAGTGGCTTTGCGGCCCCATGGTCAGAACGCGCGTGATACATCAGCCAACTACATCAAGACAGCACTGATACACAAGAACCGGTAAGCCAAGAACCACGCTACAACTCCCTCTCTACACACATCCATGCATTGCGCAGTGCACAAGACTTCAATTGAAATTTCTAACGACCGTGGATGCGATCGATCTCAATGCCATGAAGCGCTGAGTGCTCACCAGAAGATGCCATGAGCTTCGATCGATACATCTAAAGAATACAACAAAGACGAAGAGGCTAGAGCCATGCCGACAATGAAGACACTCTCGTCATCCATCTAGTGATTGCTTTGATTGATGGATCGGTTGCCTGTGAAGTGGCCCTCAAGCTCGCCATGTAGCTCCGCGGTCGTGTCGTCGGAACCAACTCTTCAATCATGACATGGCCTGGAAGCCACTGAAGGTCGCAGCGGTCGTTCATTTCTTCCACCTTGTCGTCATCGTCGCCGGGAGCGGCGGGAGCGACCCCGCTCCCGCCGCCCACAACGAAGTTCAAATTTCCCCAGCGCGCTCACGTCCTTTTCCCGCTCTTCACCAACACCGCGCATGGCAGGGCCGAGCGAAAACGGTGTGGTCGGGCCGGGGCAGTCCGGGACTGCCCCAATCCAAAAACCCCCTTCGTCTGAACCCGCAGAGGGAACGTAATCTGAAGCGCCGTTTCAAAGAGTTGAGCGGCGCTCTCGTCGTCGTCACTCCGCAGAGGAGAGCGACCCTGACCAAATGGACATCCCAGATGATGACCAGCTCGCCGAGGCAACAAGGAGAGCCTTCTCAAAGGATACGGAGGACGAGCCGACGGAGCCGTCGAAATCGACCGAAAAGAAAATGACCAAAAGCGAGGTCGCGGCCGCGAGAGACGCATGGACGCGTGATGGAAAGCCACCATGCATTAAATGCGAACACGTCCACCCACCACCCTGTAGACCAGAGGTGTTGGCTAAGCTCCGTGCCAGAGAGGAGCTCAAGAACACGGACCCGGAGCGGTGGCGTCGTGAGGAAGACGCTCGCATAGCAGAGCGCGAACAGCGTATCGAATTAGCAGCAGCCGCCAATCGCGAGAAGCAGCAGAATGAGAAGTCTGCTAAACCTCCGAAATACGAGTTCAAGAAAAGTCTCACAACTCCCGAGACATACCCGTTGGACTTCTGCACACAGTGCCTCGCGCGACACAGGAGACCTGATGCCCATTACTCATACCATCTGGTTAGCTATCACCAAGCCCTGTCCAAACACATGGCTATTGCCGCAGGTGCAATTCCCAAGGTGGATCCATGGGCCGACTACAAGAACGCCGAAGAGGCCAAGCAAGCGGCTCAGCAAGCTTCTAAGCAAGCTATTCAAGGGCAATCCAAGCGCTCGGAACTTGCAACAAGTACCTATGAGCCCTCAGAGTGGATGAAAAGGACCTTCGAGTCAGCATCCAGTGGCCTTTCCCTCGTCGAAACCGTGCAAGGCATGAACTGCATGGTTTCCGGAGCGAACCACGAGCTCCGCGTCGCAGATCGCGCATATCGAGACGACCACATCCAGAACGCGGCGTCAGCCTCCGGCCCCGGCTCCTACGCCAACGTAGCTAGTAGCGGCAACTTCCCCCCTCCAGGCGAGCAATCAACGCGCCTTCCTGGCCCTCCTCCGAAAAAGAGGAAGGCTCCAACTTCTGGTAATAGAAACCAGAACCAACCCGACCGGAACACAAGGTTCAAGCGTTCGACACCCCAGATCATCCAAAAAGCTGGTGCTGGCCGACCTCTCGTTCCCGGAGCCAGTCAACATGCGGCTGGCGAAAATTCTGCGCCCAATGCGGCGACATCGCAAGAGCCCGGCAACAGCGGCTCTTCCGAAGCTGCTTAAATAGCAGCATCTTGAGGTGGGCGAACCTCCGTAAAAGCTTCCCGAGGTAGGGCAAACCTCGTTAAACACCCACCCCAGCGAAAGGATCCACACCTCAACGACGGTGCTGGGGTGAAACGGCCGAGACTTTTCTCAGTCGGCCAAGATGGATCCAATAATTCATGAGCAGATAGCAGAGGTTTGGGAGGTTTGGGTACAACAGCAGTTTAGGGCGCGCAGGACCTGAAGCGTTGGCGGGCGGTGGAGGAGTTCGAGGCTGTGATGTTCGACTCAGATGCAACTTTCAGCAGCGTCAATATGTAACAATGGCATCAAGATTTCTCCCAATATGTGCGCGATATGCTACCTACATTGTTGATTGCTCAAGTGGCTTGCACGCTTGGAGAGCGCTCACACGTGGACTCCGGCATGGGAGGAGTGAAGTCGCCGCTGACAGCATTGCAGCAGGCAACACAGCAACGTGCAGGACTGGGAAAGCTCGACTGTCTAAGAGCTACCACAATGCCATCACGCTGCATGGCACGATACACGCGACGACGCCATTCGCAACTCGCCACTCAGCTCCCTCATCGTGGAGCGCGCTAAACACATATTCGTTCACAAGCACTTGCCGCCGCCGCCGCCACCTCACAAAACCTCAAGGAGCTTCTCCAGATTAGCAACGAAGCAATACGCCAACAGAGGCAACATAGAACCGACTGGAGGACTGTGAGAGTACAAACCGCCATGCCACTAGCCAGGACACACGCGACAACGACGCTCGCCACAGATATTCCTCACCGTAAAGTGGACTGTCGAAGAAGGCGATGCCGAAAACGGAGACGGGAAGACAAGATTGAAGGAATGGAAAGTACGACCAGCAGGGACTAATACGGCAGAGGGAGCCTAGCATCTCTTCAGTATCCTTCTCTGTGCTATATCCCTTCATGGCACAGCCGCAGAAGCTTAGGACATCTTCTCCTCTCAACCGGCCAGCGCAATCTTCTGGTACGGCCTCAATGCCATTTCCTTCTCCACGAACGATACCCATCTCTCCAAGACATGATATGTACACAATCGACTCCACGCTCTTGTCTCCATGTTTGCTCCTCCTGTGCAAAGTCCTCGGCTCCGAGGTAGGATTCTCCTGCTGCTCGAGCTCGCTGAAGCTGTCAATACGTCCTTCTGATCTTGCTAAGGTCCCAGTACATTTATGCCCAGCGAAGAAAGCTGCTGTGTCTAGCGGTCCAGGCGCTGTGCAATCCATGACTCGTAGGCTCGAAGGTTCTGCGAATGGTGCTCAGGGGAGGTTTTGCCGGGCAATGGCGGTAGTCTGTAATCTTCGAGCTTGAGTCAGTCTTCATGTATGACAGATGACGCCGGCGTGGACCTCCAATTGCTCTCTTACCTGTATTGAGGTCCCAGGGTGCCGGTGTAGTGAGGTAATGCTAGAAAGTGATATTGCTGCATCGAACCAAAATGCTGCGTGCAAATCTGTTGTACAAAGTATTCAAGGCGCTGTGCAATCCATCACGCGCAGTTCTGCAAGTAAGCATTGGCGTGATGACACTCGAAAGAGGCATGATCCCGCCGGGCAACGGCGGTAGTCTGCAATCTTCATGTTTGAGTAAGTCTCCGTGTCTCTTGAAGAGAGATGGTGGCGTGGATTCTGAGCGAGAATGGATTGAGGCGATGTATTCATCAAGTGTGGGAAGCTTCGCGACGTGAGGTGTCGACATCGATCTTCAGCGTTTTCAAAGACTCCAGTTCAAGACTGCGTGCGTTGGGCCTGGGCTCGATCAGAGATCACAGCTGAGGTCCTCTGCAAAACGTGTTCGGTGTATTTGCGGACAACATCGGTACCAATGCTGCTGTAGACGTCCATTGCTTCGAGCTTGCGTACTGGCGTAGTCTCCGAAGGACTTTTGCTTCCATTGCATAGATATTGTCGCTCGAGAAGTTGTGGCGCAATGTTGAGTCCAGGATTTGGCTGAGTGTGCAATCATGAAGTGCAGGAGCGCAGCATGGACGTTGACTTCGGTCTTCAAGACGGGAGTATTCAAGGACGCTGTACCATGATGAGCGTCGGAGCTTGGCGCGTGCGACGTTGGGTTGCAGCTGAGGTCGTTTGTGAAATACGCTGGGCGCGTTCTAGGGCGTCTTGGTCGTCATTGTTGATGACAGAGGTATTGGTTGCTTGAAGCTTGATGAGCAATCTGCGAAAGGCTGTCGCTACGAAGGTGTTGGTTTCGCCGAAGATACCGAGGTACACTGAATTGTGGGGTGTTTCGCTCTCGTTCCTACTTCGTAATGTACCTCCTTCCTCCTACCTCCCAGCCTATAGGTATCAGGACGTAGGTTCTTGCATACAGGTAGCACCCTGCGGCCTCCAGTCATCTTTCTATTCTTCCATTATTTCTAACATATCTTTAGTCATCACGGTCCGGTCCCTTCGCACCGGCCAAAATGCATACATACATCTTATCAGAGGAAAGAATTTAAACGACATGGCGCCCGTGAGTCACTCTGCCAATGGCGCGAAGTCGCGTATAGTCATGCAACAGGCCAAGTACTTCCATTTTACGCGCGTCTGGCTTTATCAGCAACGAGCCTGCGTTGATTACGTCGAGGACTCGCCGTGATTGCACTAGAAAAAAGAACAATCTGTCTACTTGCCAAATCAGTCGATTCAATAGCACCACAGGCAGCCTGCCCTACCAGCAATACACAATGACCGACCCGGCCTTCCTTTCGCTCCCTCCTATGAGGACCATCGAAACGCCACGCCTTCTCCTCCGAACAGTGCGAGTATCTGATGCTCTCGCCCTGTTACCTCTGATCACCGATAAGACGACAATGAAATTTACTTCTGGCGTCGTAGCCAACGACTTGGAGAAAGCCGAAAAGTGGCTGAGCGCACGGGCGCTGGGCGATGGCGTGTTCAACTTCATCTTAACGTTAAAGAGGCAAGGCGATGACGACGGGAATCGAGATAGTAACAATGGAGAGGAAGAGCAGATTGTGGGAATCATGGGCAGTTACCACTGGCCAGAGATTGGGTACTTGATGCATCCAGGTTCGTGATTATTCGATCCTGAGCTTCTACAACCATTGGCCCATGAGAGTACTTTCACTGACCTCCCTCTCTCATACAGCCCAAGCAGGCAAAGGCTACGCCACCGAAGCCCTCCGCGCCTTCGTCCCAGCCTTCTTTGATCGCATGCCGTCACCATCAACATCACCAACGGAAATCGGCTTCGACTACATCCAAGCGGAAACCGACACCGAAAACATCGCCAGCCACCGAGTACTGCAGAAAAGCGGCTTCGAGTTCGTCGAGAAACTAGATGGAGCATTCGACAGCCCATCGCTCGGTGTGAGAGACACTTTGGTCTACCGCATCGCGCGGCCTGGTGTGCGTTTGGAGGACATTGGGGTTTGGGGTGGCAGACTGATTGATAGTAGGACCTACGAGAAGGGCTGGAAGGGATTGAGAGAGGAAGAGGAAGGGTTTGTGCCGCCGGTGCAGTGAGTAAAGTCAGGGTGTACAAGATTCGAGTCTCGCCTTGTGACGGCGACACAAGAAATAGGCTTGATATTACTTCTAGCTAATGATACATTACTTGATCCCTCATGTGCTCCAGATGGCGGTCGTTTGACTTGAACCATGGCGAGTCCTCTGTTTGCCATCGTCCTTTGCCTCTCCAGAAGCGTTCAACTCCACTCAAGATTCATTGAGTCCAACAACTCCACGAACTCACTGGCCTAATGAGCCGGCCAGGCATCATAGCATGGCGCATCTCGTCGACATGTATTAGTCTCCACACAGACAGTAACCAGGTAATGAAAACAAGAAAGACAACAGAAAGCCCAAACAAGACTGACAAATTGGGTGCAATTTCCCCATCTTTCCATTGCGCCGCTCCAACCGTATCCCTAAAAACGAGAACCGCTGCATGTATCTGATCCAACAGCAATGGCAATAAAAATAAGACAAAGACACCGCAAGGGTGGTCCGCTCGAACGCTCAGAAGGATAAAAGAAAAGCCGTGGCAAGGGGCCAGGCAAGAACAACAAGATCGCCGCTCAAATCCTCCAGATGTAGTAACAACAACAGGACAGAAAAGGAAAAGGTAAGGCTCTGCGTGAGCGAAGTTGAAGTCAATCAGTCCACCTCTTCCACAGCTTTTCCTCTTTCGCCGCCCGGACCTACACCAGGCGCTACATCGGCCCAGTCAATCCACTGCCAGTCTTCTGAGTGATCTGGAATCTCGAGACGCATGTTTCCCTCATCGTCCACGCCATCTTCTGGATGGACGAGCACGCTCGCGCCAACAGCAGCACTAAGCACTCGACTAGAGATAGGCAGCTGGTAGCGCAGAACGCCACGGATGATCAGCTCGAACGGATGTTTGAGAACTTCTTCCCAACGTTGAGAGCCGCCAGCCTCGGTTTTGTTGCCTGGATGGGCGAGACGGAGCTCACCAACCGAATAGTGAGGATGGCGCTTGATGGGTGAGCCCTCAAAGGCAAGAGACTGATCAAAGTGGAAGATGCGGCCAAGAAGCATTGTCTGGGCGTCACCCTCAAGACTGTCATCAGGATCGGTGCCATGGTCGTGCCCAGACGAGGTGTCCTTGTGAGGATACCAGTAGTGCCAGGTCGATTTCGGTGCAGCAGGCTGGGTGCGTTTGCGACGTGTCGGGGGCTCGGAAACGCTGGTGGTGGGTTGCTTCTTGTCGCCAGCATAGTCGCCGCTCTTTCCGACGTGCTTGCTTTTTGCGAACAAGTTGACGTCCATATCGTTGATGGAGATACCCAGTGCATTCGGATTGACAGCGCCAACAAGAAGGTCAAGCATGATTTCTTGTTCACTAGCCAAGACGTTCTGGACCTTCTCGATCTGCAGATCGTACATCGGCCTATTGCTCATCACCAGAAATGCCACCGCACTGAGCACCACAGCGATAAACACGGCCAGACCGAACATACAACCACCAAGGCGACCACAGCGTGAGCGTTGCCGAACAGAGTAATACTCATCGATCGAGTTCGCTCCGCTGTGAAGGTGCGATTGCCCATGTCGGCTACTCCTGGGAGTGCGGACTGTACCCACCAAGGGCGTCCTCTCATCGTCAGCGCCCTCTCCGTCAAAGTCGAATGAATTGTCTTTCCTGCGACCTCCGAACAAAGCAGATCCCGGCGCACGACCATGCTGCATACTCTGAGGACTCCTCGGCGAATTAGGCCTAGAGTGCCTCAGGTTTGTAGCACTGTTCCTCAGCTTCGAAGCCTGCGTAAATGGCGAGTCCTGATCGAACATTGACGCATGGCTACCTCCTCTGCCCCAGCGCCCATAATGCCGAGGTTGGTGTGATCGCACAGTGCCGTCCTGTCGTTCATTCGGGCTGTCCATTTCGTTAAACGGATTGTTGGAGAACTTCATACTGCGTTTGCCATTGACCCTTCGCTCCTCCATAGCATCGTTGTAGTTGCGAATGTTGGCTCTGCTTTCGGCAATCGAATGGGACGATGTAACACTTGGCGTACGGGAATGATGTCTCGGTCGGCGTTGTTGCTCTGGCGGGTTGGACTCGTAGACGAAAGTCTCGTCCGAGTCGGATGAGTTGGCGTCTTCAACGGCGTTGGCAACCCTCGCTTCGAATATGTCCGCTTTGGAGGAAGCTTCAGAAGTGACTCTGTTAGAAGCTGGTTTGCTATTGCCACCAAATAACAAAGAAGGCTGCCTGCTAAACGTCGAAGTAAGAGCATTACGAAAACGATGAGAAATATTGCGTGGCTGTCGCTCTCGACGAGAACCTGGCAACCCAGGCCCTTCATCTTCTGACATCGATGCCGTAGAGGAAACACAAGTCGCGCCATGCAAATCATCAAGAGAATCGCGCTGAATTAGCAAAGGAGAACGGAACGTACCAGTGCCTTGATTAATGCTCCTTGCCTTTGCTGAAGGCTTCTTGCGCTCCTTCTTTGGCCGGATCGTTTCGTTGCTAGGTTTTAAACGGACACTTCCGCTGCTCTCGCCACGTCCGCCGTTCAATCGGTCACCTGCGTTTAGTGATGACTGAGGAATCGACTGGACAGTCTCGGTTTCGACAGTCATGTTTCGGGTGCCCTCAGGCTGCCGTGATTTCGTTGTCGTCAAAGCCGGGAAGCTATTCTTCGGCGTCGAGGTTTTCGATTTTGGCTGGCTGTTGCCTGGCTGTACAGCAGATGCCCGTGGACTATTCGTTTCGCTTTTGTTGCCGCCTTCACTCTCGCTTTCTCCATTTCTTGTGTGCTTCTCCGTGTCTTCGTGATCTTTCTTAGGAGTGCTCCTGTCATCGTTAAGTGTACGAGGTACTGGCTTCAGATCTGCTGCAGCCTGCACCGCAGCAGGACTTGGCTCTGTCGTGGCATCTGAGCTGTTCTCCTGCACTGTTTCCAACATGGATTTCCCACTAGGTCCTCGTGATGGCATCTTCGCTGAAGGTTGCAATGATGCTGGCTGTTCTCCTTTACCGGACTCGGGACCACCTTGCTTTGCTGGGCCCGAAGAACTTTGCGGTGGAGTTCCAGTACTTGTCGGTGTTGCACCTTGAACATTAATAGTCGGTGCAGATGTTGTTGCACTGTTCCCAGATCCAGCCTCCTCAGCTTTCTTCCCAGCGACCGACGCAATACCCGGTTGCCTTGAGACAGAACGAGAAGCAGGCGGTGGACTCTTCAATCGAGGTGAAGCCGGCCATTGCGGTGTATTATCCCCAGAAGCAGGGCCTGCGCTCTTTGGGCCGGCTCGTGTAGGCAACTTCGAAACCGCATCGGTCACCGCTCCACTTCCGGCGGCCGAGAGCGACGGCACATTACTAGCAGACAGAGCTCTTTGAATTGCCGCAGCGGAGGGTTGTGATGAGAAAGACTGGCTATGCAGAGCGCCGGGCCGGCTGTCCTTGCGTATAGGCGAAGTATTTCGTGATGATTTGGTGCTGGAGGTAGCAGATGGCGATGATGAGGATGGTAATAGAGAGGCGGAATTCTGTTTGCGTAATGTAGGTGTGGGCATGGAAGATGTCGAAGGTGTGGTGTTCTGACGCGTCGCACTAGGACTCCTGCGCTGGACGGTGGCCGTGGAAGAGGCAGACGACATCTCAGAGGAGCCAAGCGAGGGAGGACCGGATGGTCGCTCGGCCGGCTGCTCTGCGTGCCCGTTCATGACCGGCCGCGAGTCTGGAGCGTCGGTAGGCATGGTGTAGTATGTTGTAGGCGTTGCGCCCCGTGTTGTTAGCAATTGGCCCGGCAGGTCGCTGTCGTCATGAAAGGCGGATGTCCTGTGGTATTGATGCGGCTCTATCCGCAGCCAGCGGCCATGGGTCTCAGACGGGAGGAGTGGTGTAAGGGTGCGGTGCGGGCGGGATAGCAGCGACTCGGGTAGATGTGACGTGTAGCAGCAGCGTAGTGGTGGTGGTAGTAGTGCGGTGGTAGTGTCTAACGGTGGACAACGGGAGAGGGCGGCGTGAATTGCTTTGTTTGTCTTGGGCGCGGATGTGACGCTCGGGGCGCGGTAAAGCAGAGGATGGAATTCTGGGCGAAGGCCCAGAGCAGGCACGGAGTATTCGCAGCTAAGGTACGTCAGAGACACGCCCACGGATCCTCGCGCCAGGCGGAGAGCATCGATCGGGAATCAACACAACATACACAGCAAGCACTCGCTCGTGGAATCACATGCCTCAACGAGCACATGGATGCATCGCTCACAACACTCCTCTCAACCTTCACCTTCCAGAAGCCTCCTCCCCTCTCCTCCTCTCCTCCACGCACTCCACCTCCAACGTGCTCCACATTCACCTGCAGAGCCATAGCCCAGCACAACCACGCCCATGCGCCACTCCACCCCTCGCTCAAACTCACCCGCAGCAGCAGCACAGCACAAACACTCTACCCGAGTACACTCCTGTCGTCCTTCCACGTCGACATGCCACCCGTGCGCCCAACAGCCAAACTACCGACAGAGCAGCAAATCGCCTAAGAGATCAGCACACCCACGCCCGGCCCACTGACCCGGGAAAACCAGATGATGCAGATGCGTTGTTGCCCGCGGCTGGCAAGGCTGATGCTGCCGAACGTAGGTGGCTTTCCAGGCACGAGATCAGCTAGCTACCACCCGTACAATCGTCAGCTAGCGAGCTAGGTACCTTACCTTACCTATTCGCGTAACATGTACCTACCCATAGCTACAGCGGGAGCGGAAGAAACAGCCATACAGCTGCATCTGCATTAGCTGTGGCTTGCTTCTATCCGTTGGTACCTCCCTGCTTGTCTCACGCTCACGTGTAAGATCCGAGATTTCAGGCGGCAGGATAAAACCAGAAAGCCAGGATGTACGGAAGATTAACCTCAGCTAGTAAGATTTATCTAATCTGCAACAATCAAATCGTCATTTGTGCACTATGTGGCACAATTGATCTTTCTCTCACTCTCCTCTGGCCACAAGGATTGACCTACTCTCACATGTAACCAGCAGCTGCACGCTCACTCCCGCCCGCAGTATGACATGCGTTTGCGCGCGTCTACCTTGCCCCAACGGCGAGGAGAAAGGCGACGCAGAGACAAAGTCAAATAGATTATTCCCCAGGATCGGCTATAGCTGAGCTCGGCAGTAGGCAGTAGTAACATGTGCATGCCAGATATGTAGCGATAGAGCGGTCTAGCCAACAGCTGTTGAATTGAACAACCATCGGGCAGAGCAAGAGCAAACAGGTCCTCTCGAAGTAACACAGCTTGGGTCTACATGACATTCACATTCCACAGACTTCGGATCAAGAGGGCACGACATTGACAACAGGTAAGTCAACAATACGTTGGAAGGATAACAATTGGTCGCAGGCATGAATAAGAATAGAGAATCCATATCATTGCAAAACAAACAGGACCACCCAAAACCGCGGTGCCTTCGTACTCTTCATAAGCTAAACTCCGATGTCCCAATGCTCTCATGTTGTCCCGCCTTCCAGTCCCAGCCTGTGGACGTGATATAATTGTAAGGCCGTCGCCATGCATCCCATGTTTCCCATCAGCAAAACCAAAACAACCAAAGTACTCCAAGCAAAACGCCATAAATCAAAAACCAAAGACCCATTCCAGAACTCCCTTTCCCCTTTCCCCTGTGGTCGTAATGTCGTATATATAACAAGCTGTATGCACTCAAAGCAAGTTCGCTCTCGTTGCCAAAGCAAAAACGAAAAGAATCGAAAATTTTCGGCCGTTAGACACATCGTATGCGCGCTGACACTGGCAAACGATGACTGATTTTCGCTTGTCGAAAAGGTATTCCTCCAAGCAAGTGTGGCGTATGGTGAGACAAAGGTGGTGTCATGCCACTCCAGCTGACCTAAGCCTCAGCTGCACTCGCCACTGGAGCCACGTTGACCTGCATAGCATGCCAGGTCCCGAAGTCCAAGTTTGTCCTCTTGTTCCTCCCATCCGAGGGCGAACTGCACGAGCGCCGATCAGATGTCGGTCATCTCGACATCCTGTGCAGGACCGAGTACATCGTCAGCTGGTCCCCAGTTGCCTTCGTACACCGAGGCTCCAGCACGTCGACGCTGCTGCACCCACTGAACGCCCGGCGCGGCAAGTAGCTGGTCGATGGTAGGACGCGCATCAGGATCCGGGCAGATCATCCACTGAACCATCCTGTCCAATGAGCCAGGGTCTGAAGGATCAACCATGAAGTTGGGCGGTTGGACCAACTCGCGGGCGCGATCAACCTTCGGCTTTGGTGTAGGCTTGCAGAGGAAGTCCAAGTCGTCGTCCTGATACGAAGTCACGAGGGACTCGTGTGATTGCCCGTTGAGCAGTTCGACGGGATCACCAGACTCGTCGCGAATGAGACTGCTGTCGGAAGTCCAGGTCAGGCTCGGAAGATCACTGAGATCTCCGTGACGGAGACGCTGCCAAGAGGCTCCATTGTCTGGGAGAACGATGTTACCGGCAATCTCGAGCATGATCATACCCAGCGCGAAGATGTCGGCAGGCTTGTCAAAGCGACCAGAGAGCACCTCGGGACCAATGTACTCGCGGTCGCCTTCGCCGTCTAGGCCCGGAGGAGCAGGCCAGGTGCTCGCCATGCCAAAGTCACCGATCTTGAGAACACCTTCCCAGTCGATGAAGATGTTGGCAGGCTTCAAATCCAAATGAATCATGTTGGCGTCGTGAACAGACTTGACGCCCTGGGCCAATTCGAGCAGAATCTTCCAGATGCGGAAGTCATCGAGTCTGCCCTTGAAGCCGGCCTGTGCAAGGAAGTCTTTCAGATTTCCATTCTCATAGAACTCAGTCTGGATGTATAGATGGTTCTTGGACTCCCAGCTAGTCACAAGCTCAATGATGTGCTCATGTCCGCGCAGTTGTTCGAGGATTTGCACTTCACGCATCTTACGCGCACGATCACTATTGCTGGTGTATGGGCGGCGAGACTTCTTGACTGCCCACATGTTATGTGCGTGTCCAGTCTCGCAGTCGCTTCCCATGAGGCTGCTGCGAACTGGCTTCTCAACGCGGTACACCTGAGAGAATTCGCCAACGCCAAAGCTAGTAGAGGAGCCGAAGCGTGCAGTCAAAGAAGTATCGACATCGTTGGCAAAATAGCCAGAAGAAGCGTTGTTGCTCTGGGCAAAGCTCTGGTGGAAAGAATCGCGCGGGCCAGTCGGCGTCGCAGGCGGGAATGTGTTGCTCGGCGGAAGCATCGAGGTTCGTTCGGCAGAGATAGTGAGCCTGCTGGCATCAGGAGGAGAGCTGCAGTCTTGCGGTGTCTGAGGAGATTTGTGCAATGTAGGAGACAACATGTACGTAGACGCAAGGTCGGCATTAGCAGCGGCGAACTGGTCTACGCGAAGAGCGGAACGTTGGCTCTTTCGGCGTGAGCGAGACGAAGTAAGTGCATCCATAGTGGCAGCGTCGGCATCCTGCTCCAAAGGCTGCTCCGGGGGAACGAACGTGTCGCTGCCGAGAGAAGACCTCCTGCCGAACAGGCTGCTGCGAAGACTGTTGCTCTTGCCACCTTTTGACTGAGGTCGTGGCATGCTAGGTGTTGTCTTCGTGGGTGTGGGTGGGAGCTCGTCGGCGCTAGACTGGCCCTCGCCGAACTGAGTGGGTGAGTTGCTCATGTCATCGCCAGTGATGCTAGCAAAGCTACCGCGGCGGTTCAGCTGATGAGGTGCGTGAGCGCCAAAGATGTTGGCACCTTTACCAAACGACTCAGGGGAGCCTTTGGAAGCACGTCCATTGAACGGTGTAGTGGGGCTGCCGAACTCATGGTATGGCTGAACAACTTTTCCGAGCCCGGAGGCCGGCGCAGGGGTGCCAGAGAAGATCATGTTAGTCTTCTTGCAAGGTGTATCGGGCATGGGTCCAGTGGTGCCAGGTTGATCCAAATTCCTGTTGCGCTTAGAGAGTAGGCCAGTCGACATGAAGGCCTGCGGTAACGGTTTCGCCATCTTATAAGCGTCCGGGGTTGCGAATGACTCTTGTGTTTGACACTGGCTGCTATCGATTGACACCTTAGGAAGCGTTGGGCGCATTGCACCAAGTGGCAACGACTTAGCAAAGTTGACCGGAGGTCTGGGCATGGCTGACTTGTTTGCAACGGGTGCTGCAGGAACACGAGGCGGTTGCATTTGAGGCTCATCGGAGATGCTCGAAGTTGATGAAGATGGCGAAAGCGCGTGAGACAAAGGATGCGGCTTTGGTGCGGACTGGTGAGTCTTCTGAGCAGGTTGCTGGAACAAAACAGGTGGCTCATTGACAGTGCTGCGGTGGAATGGAGAGCCAAAGTCAGGAGTGCGAAGAGGGAGAGCGCCGTCAAGAGAGATACGCGATCGTGCTCGCGTCAAGGCAGAATTTGAGCTGTTCTCGTTATCTGCATCGGCGAAGAGCTTCGCGCGGGCAGGAGCACGCTGCTGCAAAGTCGATTTCCTAAGGCCGAAAGGTCGTCGTTGCGGTGACTGTGCGGACTGGTTGGGCCAGGTGGAAAATCCAGAAGTGCTGTTAACGTCCTTCTGGTTGTCGCCGACAGAAGCAGTCGAATCGCTCGCAGCGCCGTCAGTCCCTTGGTCGAAAACATTGAAGTCGGAGCCAAAGGCGGCTGCACCGTGCAGACTCCTGCGCTTTACGCGAGGGCTGCCCATGCCGGCCGCATCGAGATTCATCACGCCGTCACTACGCTTCAACGGACTCGATTTCGGAGGGTTGTGTTCCTTGAACACGGGTTGGAGTAGAGTGTCAGCGCGAGGCTTAGTGTGGTGATCGGGCTTAGTGAAGTCGGGTTTGTTGAAATCCAGCTTGATGGGATGGTCGAAACGCGTATCAGGCTTCTTGGGCGTATCACTGCCGCAATCCATGTTCTCTTGGTCAGCTTCAGCAGACGAGCGACGGTTCAGAGCAGGGCGAGCATTAGGCTGGTTAGCCTTGTCGCTCAGTGCGCGGCGGAGTGGGCTGTTAGGTGATGTCCGGCGCAAAGACGAGCGCGTGCCGCTGCGCTTAATAGAGAATCTGGGCTTCGGTACCGGCTCGGTGGCGCACTCAGTGTTACATGAGCGCAGCCCCGATGGCGATGCAGGTGTGTGATGATGGGATGTGGGCGACGTGTTTGACGCGCGAGTGTAGAGTTGGAAGCGAGCGGGCTTCGAGGGCGAACGCGAAAGAGTGCGACGCAGCTGTCTGATGGATTCGATTGTGCTGTTGTGGTGCTGAGTGGGAGAGAGCATGTGCGCAGCGCTGCTGGCAGAGTGATGGCGGGGAGAGTACTCAAACTCCATTGTTTACGTCGTCATTGATGGAGACAGCGTAGTCTCTCCTCAGGGCGGTGGGGCGAGGATGACCTGTTCTGGTGTATTTTCGAGTGCAGATACGTGTTGATTTTCGCGGATGCTGAGTCTTTATTGAGGTCCGGACGTGATCTGTATCTCAGTGGGTGTGATGTATGTGGCTGGCCACTGGGGCGGTATAGCGCTGTCTGGCGAGGTCGTGTCGCGACAGAGCGCTCGCGATGATGTCGTCGGGCGGCGGAGAGGTGCAGTATCGGCGGGAGCGTGGTATGTGCGCGCAGACAATGCGATAAGGATGGGCGATGGTGGTGTGTGTACGGGCGGCGAGGGCGGCGCCGTGGAATGCGAAGAGGCCAAACACGCGTCGTGCGACAGGCGGCGGCGCGGCGGATTCCAGGGAGTGTCGAGAGGCGGTGGTGGAAGGCGGAGAAGGTGGCGGCGTCGACGTGGTTATGCACACACACACACTGTACAGGCGATGTGAGACTGTACACGGGTGATGGCAGTTGGTGGTGGCGGTGGAAGCAGCCAGAAGGGGATCAACAACAAAGCGAGCGCAGGCAGGCGGCAGGGACGTTTGGCAAGCGCGACTACTGTGGCCCAGGCGGACTGGCCCAAGCACACAGACTTTCCACCGGCCTCGCGGATCGCCTTGTGCAGATTCCTAGCACTCTGGTAGTTCCCAAGGGCTCGACGATAGTCCAAGGGGACTCACGGGATGCTGCCGCGGAAGGCTATAGCGATGATTATGTGCAGACTTGCTATACCACCCTCTGGACTGCCTGGCCGTCCCCAAGACATGGCCGTTCATACCGATCTACTTCGTAACCACACGCCCCTCGCAAACGTCTGAAACGCCTTCTCTTTGTTTACGACTTGCGGATCTTGTCTCTATGCGCCCCATGGGCCATGTCATGCCCTGCCCATGTCGACTCGTGTCTCCTGAACTCACGCTCGCACCCTTTCTGTGACGCCCGTCATTTCAAACCCCCTCCACGCCGCCACGTTGATGTACACGCTGCCAGGGTAACATCAATGTATTGCCTCATCATCTCCGCGCTCGTAGGGCTCCCATGCACAAGCGACAGCACATCCTCACTCCCACGGCCCTCCCCAATCCTGCCAATCTACGACACCCCCGGCCTGTGCGTCTCCGTTTTCGCTCGCTACCTGCAAGACTCGCCGCATGGCCCAATGGCTTTTGCACATGTAAGACTGTGTGAAATCATCGACGCGCAGGCCTGTCTCTCAGCGCCGCCGAGCGCCGTTCAGAGCCCACCACGTTGAACACTGCCACGGCTGCCAACGAGAGGCCAGTCCAGAGCGGCCAGCTCACCACGGTTCGATAGCACTCCGTCACAGACATCTAACAGCTCTCGCACATGCAGTGAGTGAGTGCTTCCGCGGGCTCCCCGTCCACATGTGACCTGGCAAACGTCAATATAGACCCGCACAAGCTGTAGCTGGCAGTCACTGTGATCGTGATGCGTCTTGCGGCCCAATTCAGGCTGGCGGAAATTCTACAGATCAAGCGATCACTGCCTTTGTTTGGCCTGGCCTGCAAGACGCGGCCTGCAGCTGCAGCTGTGCTGATGACAGCTCAGGGAAGCAAGCTCGCCGGCAGCCGGCAAACCAAGCATCGCGCTGTAGCCACGAACTCACCTGATCAAGAAACGCCAAAGCCAGTCGCGCTCACGTGCTATAGGGCGGAACTCTAAATCGGCACACGGGATATCAGCGAACCCTGAAGGGAGCAAGTGCAGCCGTGCCAGCTCGAGCCGGAGACGGTACAGTAGTAGTAGTCTCAGTAGTGCATTTTTTTTCTGTTCATGACACTCCCTAGCAGGATCGATGAGAGTTCAGATGACCCAGAGAGATCTGACAGTCTCGTGTCGCTGGTGCCAGCATACGTCAGTTTTCCAAAAGGCGAAAACGTGCCCGCCGTTGTATCTGGTAGGCTATGCTGCAACATGCATACACACACGTCCATGATCCATCCAGTCTGTCACCCAGGTTCCAAATGCGCGGGCCACGAGCGCGCACGGATTTCGCCTTGCTGAACCAGCGTGGCAGCCTTACGTTACATTACCATGAGCACGGTGAAAGAACAAAGATCTATCTCGCCGGCACGGTCTTTGCTCAGTGCGAGCATCAAACAAATGCACAACATGATGGCGTATTCCTCCCGCCATAATGGGAGATCTTCTGCGAGTCAGGCAAGCCAGTATTTGGGCAGTGCGAGCATCGTGCGCGGCGAGGCGCCCTCGCCGTCTCAGAAACACCCTCAGCCTGTTTGACAACTACATCGTCAACCCTGTCGGCCACGAAAACCACCACACCGTTGCCCTCCACAGAACCACGCATGAACGCCTGCCAAAAAAATCAAAACGGCGCCAGCGTAGCAGTGGTTCATGTTGGCAGCGCAACACACCCTTCAAATACCACGCAACAATCCCATCCATGCTTCTGGAAGATTTGCATCCTCCTTCCTCACTTCCCCTCCACGTCTGGCCAGACACAAGATACTGCATGTTCTGCTTCCGTGCTCTCCGGATGGTCCTACCTCTGAGACGATCCGGCTCCAGGCTCTCTTGCTCAGCCCGTCTCCCCAGAAGCCCCGTTGGTCGGTTGTTTCAGCTTCCGGCTAACACCTGACTCTACACACAAAAGGGAATTCCCTGTTCAGGACTGTCGCCGAGAGGAGGAAGATCATGGTGTTTTGGAAATGCCATTATTCGATAAGCATGCTTGCTTGAAAGTAAGTCAGGTATATGCGCTTTAGGTGGTATGGCTGATTCAATCGCACTCATGTACGAAGGCTAAACACGTCTGCCATGACCTACACGCTGCAGTCTAATGATTCTACGTTAGGAGAAACACTCATAGAGCGGGAATCCGGTGGTCTAGTATGTTGACGTACTTGGTAGGTTCGCGGGGCACCCTCAACTTGTTAACTTCTGAGCACGTAATGTGCATGTCTCACTGGAAGAACGTGGCTATCTCACCCAGTAGCATCTGGTACAAGCACGGAGTTCGTGGAAATTTCCGTAACTTACATCCTATAACTCATTCTTGAGGTGTGGTCTACGGTCCAACAGCAGTATCGGATATTTTGTTGACGAAATATGGAGACCAATTGGCGTCTGTAATGGTAGGCGATTTGAAATTTGCTACAATATGAGAGACACGATCTCACGACGTTAATGCTTGCTCAATAGCTACGATCTGACTAATCCGAAAATCAACATGCGCCTGCGGATCTTACCTCGACTCTGCTGGTCGATTGCTTCGTGTGCTACCTTCCAATGTGGTTATTGTGCACAGTTAGTGGTATATCAGCTTGGGGTTATCAGGGTTAGGGTCTTACATATCCCACATCCCAATCTTGTCTCGTCCAGGCGACTTCTGCATCCTTCGTATCAATAATCTAAGGCATTGCAAATCATACTTATAAGCCAGGTACGCTCTTATGACCAAAAAACTCGAAAGAGGGATGTCTGATCAATCAGTCGAGTGATTGTACTGGCGATGTGTTCTCATTTGTTTAACCAGCGAAGCAACATTTGACCCGGTAAGCTTGACCTTAGCAGCGAACCCACTCGCATACACTGCCACCGAATTGTTATCTTGCAGCCTCGATCATCGCATTAGCTGCAGTAGTATCTTCGGTCGTCCCACACACGCCTGACCATTCCGTCAGGTGAGGAGCCCGAAGATGGTTACCCCGCTGCTTGGGAGGAGGCGCGAAGTAACCCACTACGCATCCTACCAAGGTGCCGAGGGCAAGAGGATGTTTAGTAGCAGTGTACTTAAGTAACATGCAGAACAGAACAAGCATGTGATTGTGGTAGGGTAATCTTATGTCGTCCACAATCCACCCCTCAATCGCGAGGAGAGAGAGACTCAGCTTCTCCATCCACAAGCCTGAAGTCCCACCATCGCTACCCATACCCGACAGCGTTCGATCGCTGATTGAGCACAAGACTACATCCAAAATGGGGTCCGAAGCACTTCCACTCCACAACAATGGCATTTTCAAAAACCTCCCCACCTTCTCGCCGGAGATCCAAGGCCTCACGGCAATCGTGACAGGCGCCACTGGCATTTCCGGCTTCTTTACCATGCGTGTCCTCCTCCAGAGTCCGCAACGATGGCGCAAAGTCTATGCTCTCTCACGGCGTGCCCCAACGCCGGAAATGATGAACCTGCTGACGCCTGAGCAACGGGATCGAGTGGAACACGTGCCCTGTGACTTTCTGTCGAAACCAGAGGATATTGCGAATGCCCTCACAAAACAGAGCGTCACGGCCGAGGCTGTTTTCTTTTACTCTTACACGCAGCCGAAGACGGAGATCAAGGGCGCTCATCCGTGGGCCAATGCTCAGGAGCTGGCAGATATCAATTGTAGGTACCTCTGTCGAGGAATGCGAGACCAGGCGAGAAGGTTGTGGCTGACGTCTGCCTCCAGCGGCTTTGCTGGGTAATCTGCTCGATGCGCTGCCATTAGCAAACATCAACCCAAAGAGATTCCTCCTGCAGACTGGTGCGAAGAACTACAATGTGAGGAATGATCGATCATGCGCGAGAATCACAGGTCTGACATCGTCCAGGTTCATCAAGGTCCGGCCAGGACACCATTTGTCGAATCCGATCCTCGCAGCTCCATCGAGCCCAACTTCTACTACCCGCAGGAAGACAAGCTGTTCGCCTACTGCAAGGCCAACCCTGGAACTGACTGGAATATCATCTGTCCGGCCTGGATCATAGGAGCAGTCTCCAACGCCGCAATGAATGCTCTTCACCCGCTGGCCGTCTATGCAGCGGTACAAGCCCACAAAGGAGAGAAACTGCACTTCCCGGGCGACTACAATGCCTGGCTTGGTACCAGCGAACACAGCACGGCCATGCTAACTGGGTATCTGTCCGAATGGGCGGTGCTCGAAGACAAGTGTGCCAATCACAAGTTTAATGCCAGCGATGGATGTCCTCTTCCCAACAATCGTCTGTGGCCAGAGTTAGCACGCTGGTACGGGGCGCCTGGTTCCACTGGGCCCGAATTAGACGAAAGCAAGATCACAACCATCGATCCAGGAGACGTACCGACGCCACTCGGCTACGGCCCTTCTCACAAGACACGCTTCGCCTGGACTCTGTCGGACTGGGCTAAGAAAGAGGAGAACCACAAGGCGTGGAAAGAGATCATGGGCCGGAATGGTTTGACGCTAGATCCGTTCGAGAATATCGAAGACCACTTTACGTATGGCGACGCGGCGGCGTGGGGTTTGGCAATGCAGCTGAGTATGAACAAGGCGAAGTATATGGGATTCACAGGACATGTCGACACTTTGGAGAGCTTGTTCTGGGCGTACGGTGAATTGAACAAGTTGAAGATGTTGCCTCCGTTGCAGGTGGAGAAGGCGAATGCGTTGATCTGACGACGATGCTTTGGCGATTAATGTGGCGCAGGCAACTGAGACAATGTCAATGAATCGATTTAGCGGTATGAATGCAGAAAGCCGCCTTGACGGCCGGACAGAATGCAAGCTTCACGCCAAAAGCCCAATCCGAGCCGTCATTGTATGCTTGGAATGCAAGTAGTCATTAAAAGTCGTCACTTTTCGCTGCCTTTGAGATGTCGAATTTCTCTCCGTAGACATCCTCGATCTGGACCTGCGTAGCCTGCCTCGCGTACAGATCTTCTCCCATCACGCCTTGAGTGGCACCCGGATCAGCCGCTGGCATGCCAGACTCGGGAGCATATGTGGGCTTGGAAGAGATGCCTGGCTTCAGGTATAGAATGAGTCGAAATGCCGTGTTGCCATTAAGATAGTACCGATGCAGCCGCTTTGTGCGGATGAAGCCGAGATTTTCGTAGATTTTCAAGGAGGGAATGTTGTCGACTTCTGTCTCGAGAGCGATCTAGATTGTGTGAATTGGTGTTCATGCAGGCTTGTCGAAACTGATAGATCAATACATACCTCGTCGGCGTCTTCCGCAATCATCTCTTCGAGAGCCATCTTGACTAACGAAGTGGCGATGCCGTGTCCGCGGTAGTCTTTGCGTGTGGCTAGCATGGCAATGTAACCACGCATAGGCCCGCCACGGTGCGGTTCGAGCTTACAGACAATGACACCGATCAGGTTATCTTCCTCGTCGAGAGCCTTGAGGATGTGTCAGCCTGGGGTGTGGCATCAAGTGAAAGATGCGTGACACGAACCATGAAGCACAGGTGACCCCATTGGTAGAGGAAATATCTGTACACGTAGATACTATAGGGCTCTGACAGATCGTTTGAGATCAGCTCCCGAATGGCCGGCAAGAACGGCGACTCCTTCTCTCGGCCATACGAGACATATCGTAATTTGGGACACGGCTTCTTGTCTGACGCCTGCTCTGCGGTGGCAGAAGGCTTGTTGTCGCTCATCAGGGCTGGTATATGCTGCTCAGCGGGGACCGACTTGCCAACATGGAAGCCGTCGTAACGCTGTCCCTCTCTTGTTCTGGGCTAGACCGTCGAGAGTGAGAGTGAGGTTTAGATTTGGCACGTGAAGAAGCATGTGAAAGCAAGATCGGAGCTTGCCCTGAGCCGCGGCGAGGCTTGAGGCTCTCGTTGGGCTGTGACGTTGCACTGTGCGACTTTTGAGTTTGAGTGCTGTGCTTGCGCGCAAAAACACGCGCGAGGCAGCGACCGCCCTTTTTTGTGTCCCTTGACACGACTACACACTGCGTCTGGCGCCACCAAAATCGAGCCATGTCGGATCTTCGACGACGCATTTTCGGCGTTGGCACGCCCGAGAGCACGCCCAGTAGCTCTCGCGATGCAAGTCCCGCACCAGCCCGTCCTGGCGACCAGGCCACTGATTACAAGATTGTGCCTTCGCACGAGATTGCCAAGATCTCAAGACATCGCGGCCGCAAGAGGAGGAATGCGTGGATATTCGGACTTGGAGGCCTTGTTGGCGTGGTGGCCGCTGGTCTCTTTGCTTCGCCAACAGGCAGTCTTGATAGGTTGGCAGATATGGCGGGATGGAACGACATGAACTTCGACAGCATTCTCGATGTTCTACCGGCTGGGTTGATTAAGGATGTGCAGCAGCTGCAGGTGTGTATATACTCTGGCAAATGCAAAGCCCATTCCACCTCTTCAGGGCTCATGGTTGACCAAGGTGTCTTTGATCGCAGAGCCATGAGAAAGAAGCCGTGAACTACGATTCGTTTTCCGTCGGTCTCCATGCTAGGAGTCAAGGGATCGAGGCGAAACATCCAGTCATCATGATCCCAGGTGTGATTTCTACGGGACTTGAAAGCTGGGGAACAGAACAAGAGTCAAGGCAGTACTTCAGAAAGAGGCTCTGGGGATCATGGACGATGATGCGAGCGTTGGTGTTGGACAAAGCAGGCTGGAAGAAGCATGTGATGCTCGACAAAGACACTGGCCTGGATCCGCCAGGTATCAAGCTTCGATCCGCCCAAGGTTTTGATGCTGCAGACTTCTTCATTACTGGGTACTGGATATGGAACAAGATTCTGGAAAACCTGGCCACGATCGGATACGACCCTACCAATGCTTTCACTGCTGCGTACGACTGGCGGCTGAGCTACATGAACCTGGAGATTCGAGACCAGTACTTCACCCGTCTGAAGAACCATATCGAGCTCGGGAAACAAGTCAGTGGCCTCAAAGTGGTACTCCTCAGCCACAGCATGGGTAGCCAAGTGCTATACTATTTCATGCACTGGGTCGAATCGGAGGAACATGGCAATGGTGGGCCTAATTGGGTCAACGATCATATTGAATCCTGGATCAACATCTCTGGATGCATGCTCGGTGCGCTGAAGGATGTGCCTGCGGTCCTGTCAGGCGAGATGAAGGACACCGCTCAGCTCAACGCGTTCGCAGTGTACGGCTTGGAGAAGTTCCTCAGCAAGAACGAGAGAGCCGAGATTTTCCGTGCCATGCCTGGTATCAGCAGCATGCTTCCAATTGGCGGAAATGCGGTCTGGGGAAACACAACATGGGCACCCGATGACAGACCAGGACAGAACTTCTCTTACGGCAATTTCCTTAAGTTCGCTCGTGAGAACTTTGTGAATGACCCAGGTGACCTTACGATGGATGAGACACTTCCCTACCTGTGGAACCACACGGAAGATTGGTACACAGATGCCACGAGACATTCCTACAGCCACGGTGTTGCTCACTCAAAGCGCGAAGTTGAGGAGAACCAGAAGAATCCCAACAAGTGGATCAATCCTCTCGAGACTCGCCTGCCGTATGCTCCAGATATGAAGATATTCTGTTTCTACGGCATTGGAAAGCCTACAGAGAGGGCATATTACTATCGCGAAGAGCTCGACCTCCTTCGCAATCAGACGTCTGCAGCTATCGGTACGTTGACCTGTAATCTTATCATACATCTAGCGCCACCTGCTAATTGAACCATTAGACACATCGATATACACAGACACCGATTTCGTCGACCACGGCGTCGTCATGGGCGAAGGCGACGGTACAGTCAGCTTGCTATCATCCGGATACATGTGCAACCGCGGCTGGCGCATGTCTCGCTACAACCCTGCGCAGATTCCTGTCAAGGTCGTCGAGATGCGACACGAGCCCGACCGGTTTAGCCCTCGCGGCGGACCCAGCACTGGTGACCATGTGGACATCCTCGGTCGCAGCTCGTTGAACGACCTGATTCTGCGGGTTGCGGGCGGCAAAGGCGACTTAATCGAAGAGACGGTGTACTCCAACATCAAGGAGTATTCGGACAAGGTCAAGATTTGGGATGAAGAATGATTAATGTATTCTAGATTCATAGAAGTACAGCTTGCATGCGATGAAGATGACACCAACCCGCCATTATCATTGTTTCGCGATCCCGAGCACACCGAATGCCGCCAGGGTTCAATGATGACAGAGGTAATTTACTCCATATCGTTGCCAGTCATGTGGACTTCGCCCCTTGAAGCGATATGACTCGAGGCAGCAGTCTTGAACGTTGAAAGCCGCGGTTTAATCGATAATTACATCCGCGCGGCCCTCGACATACTTTCACGGCGAACGTGGTACTGTGATCGCATTGCACAGCATTGATCCATTATTGTGCTCGAACGATGAAGGATCAATATAGTGGAGAGCCTCGGTTCCATCGCCTTGTCTACCAATTTCGCAGCCTCGTACGCGACCACGTGACATCCTCGTTTAGAAATACATGACAGCGATTGGCCGGTTCGCTCACTAGCGGGGATTTTGTGAAGAGCGTGTGAGCGGATGTCAACATGCCGGCACGAAACGGCGCGGCATCGTGGCAGGACTAGCTAAAAGCTGTGTACAAATCGCCAGCAGCGTGGTGGGGATGGCAAACAGGGCGCCAGGAGCACGCCGGTCTTGAATGGATCTAGGCGATCGCCCTGTTGATATAAGGGTGTGTCGTCTGCCTCCTGTAGCAGTTGCTGAGCATACGGCTCTTCATCGTTTCCTCTGCTGCTTGGCTGGGCAATCATGCTGCTCTACATAATCGAGCGCGTGGACGCGCCGACCTTCGTCTCCGCCTTCGTCGCCTGGGGTGCGTGGCAGCTGCGCGACCTCCTCCCTCAGTCTATAGTGTACGGCATCATCGCCGTTGTGTCGATATGGTACTTCAAGCTGCTTGCCACCGCCATCTCTGCCGAAAGCAGGCTCGCCGGCCTGGGTGCGCGCGCGCCCAGCTACCGCTCCTGGACTCCGTATAATCTTGGACTCATCTACAATGCCGTCTGGCACATGCTCCGCCACCGCAACCATGACTTCTGGTGGGCCATGTTCGATTATGCGAAGAAGGGCAGGCAGAACGACCAGTGGACCGTCGAGGCTATTACGATGGGCGAGCGGATCATCTTCACGGCCGATGAGGAGAACATCAAGGCGATCCTTGCAACGCAATTCGCCGCTTATGGCAAAGGACCGCAGTTCAGGAAGGAATGGAAGCCTTTCTTGGGTCTGAGTATGTTGGCTATGAAAAGCAAGACGGCGATCAGACCAGCGCTAATAAAACTGTACAGGCATCTTCACAACTGACGGAGACCTTTGGCACAATTCCCGCCAGATGATCAGACCCCAGTTCATCAGGGACAGAGTATCTGACCTGCACACCTTTGAGACACATTTCCAAAAGCTGCTGCCATTGCTCGAGGGCCCCCAGCCTGGTTCAACGGTCAAGGTTGATGACCTCTTCTTGCGTTTCACTCTGGACGCCGTGACCGCCTTCCTCCTTGGTGACAGTGTCAACTCTCTGGAAAACCCCAGGGCTGAGTTTGCCCACGCCTTCGCGGAGATCCAGCACGTTCAAGCCGTCATTGCCCGTGCTGGTCCTGCGCAGGGTCTTGTCCCTAAGAAGGGCTACTACAAGAGTCTGATCGTTCTTAACGACTTCATCGGGAGGTACGTCGACCGAGCACTCGCACTGTCTCCCGCGGAGCTCGAGGCGAAGACCAAGACAGACCAAGGCTACAACTTCCTTCACGCCCTGGCCTCCTACACGCGCGACCGCACTATGCTCCGTGACCAGCTTGTGGCGGTGTTGCTCGCAGGTCGCGACACCACCGCAGTCACCCTCTCCTGGCTCTTCTACTCGCTCTCCCAACACCCCGAAGTCACAGCTGCTCTGCGTCGCGAAATCCATTCCACCCTAGGCCCGGATCCCACCACCAAGCCCACCTACGAGCATCTCAAGAACATGCGCTACTTGCAGCACACCTTGAACGAAGTTCTGCGTCTCTACCCCGTAGTTCCCTTCAACGTCCGTGTAGCCTTAGCAGACACCACCTTGCCCCGCGGTGGTGGACCTGACGGCACGCAACCCATCGCCATCCTCAAGGACACACCGATCGGTTACTCGACCCTCGTCTTGCAGCACCGCAAAGACCTCTACCCTACCAACTTCGCTTCGGACCCTGAGAAGGCCTTCCCAGACCCCCAGAAATTCGACCCGTCTCGCTGGGACAAGTGGACACCAAAGTCTTGGACATACGTGCCTTTCAACGGTGGACCCAGAATCTGCATTGGGCAGCAATTCGCTCTTACCGAGATGGCGTACACCGTTGTCAGAATCTTGCAGCAATTCTCCAATGTCGAGGACCGAAGCAATGGCGAGTTCCCGGGTTGGAAGACTGATATCGTGCTGTCGCCGGCGAATGGTGTGAATGTTGCGTTCACTCGTGCGTAAGGATGGATCAACCACGAGCTGCTGCTATTTCCCCTTTTATTATAATGAACACTTGTAGTCGTGAAGATGTAAGCAATGAAAATACGACTGATTTACCCCTGATCGCAACATAGACTCATGGCGTTCGTCAATCCCTCAATATAACGGTATGCCGCGGAGAAACCGCCCTCTGCAAATCCCAGAATCCACTACCTCACCTCACCACGGATAACTTCTGACCTCGTCCTCCTTCTCCACATCCAACCCGCCCGCCACCTGCTCCTCATGCTTCTTATCAAGATACTCAAGCAAAACCTCCCCATACCTATCCTTCCCCTTATACCTCGCCACATCATCTCCCCAACTCCTCACCGCACTCGCCAAGCGTCCCGGCACATACGGCTCCCTACAAATCTCCGTTACAGGATGGAAATACGTCCTAATCGTGAAAACCACTCCCCCGCTCCTCGGCAACCGGCGTAAAGACTGCCTCTCGGAACGGAAATAGTGGTGCTCGATCGCCTTGTTCTTCTCCGCGGTATACCAGCCGACATTCTCCGAGTCTTCGGACCCGATGGACGGAGACCAGGAGAGCTCGTCGTCGACTTGGATGAAGTAGTTGTTGCGCAGTACTGGAGCTTCGGGTTTCACGCGGCGGAAGAAGCTCATCATGCTTTTCTCCAGCTTCTCTTTGAAGCCCGGCACGTCGCCAGAGGTATGGATTTCGGAAAGCACCATGCCAAACTTGTCTTCCAGGCGCCAGAAGCCGGCGAGCAGGATTGCGCCGGCTAGAAGGTAATACTGGCCATCATCTTTCTCGAACATGATTGCGAGGTCGTCTTGGATGAGGCGGGCGGAGAGCTGCATGGGACTTTCCTTGATGCCGTTGACGGTGAGGTGTTCGGGACGCATGTCGAAGCTTTCGCCCGTGAGAGTGTTGTCGAGGCCTACGTCGGTGCGTTTGAACATGGCTGGGTAGCGTTCGGTCAGGTAGCCGGTGAGTTCTTCGAGAAGCTCTAGAGTGGCGTCGTAGACTTTTGGATCTGGGTCGACTTTGACGCATTTCGAAGAGCGCTCTCCGAGGCGACGGGCTTTGTCGTCGTGGAAGCGGAGGTAGTGGTTGTCGACTTCGATCCATTCGTCCCAGTCCATGCTGCGTAGGCCGAGGTTGATGTTGTATTTTGGACCGTGGCGGAATGGGCGGTAGGGGAGGGGCTTGGTGTCTGTCGGAGACCAGTCAGGGTGTGGAGGCGCGGTGGGCCGTTTGAAGTCACTCGGGATCCAGGCTATGTGGTTGTCAGTTTGTCAACTGTCGCACGTGTTAGTGAGGTGGATTTACTTCCTGGCGGCCTCTCTGTCGGCTTCATGCGCTTCGCAGTATAAGTATTAAGGTCCGTGGGTTTCTCAGGATCCGGTGATCTTGAGCGTAACGAAAGTGTCGCTTTCGCGCCATTCTTTCGTATTTGCCTGCCGACAAGGAATACAGTCGCTGTCAAGATGACTACACCGTATAGGAGCAGATGAGCACTATCGATATGCTCTACCCCGATGGCGTCGACGAGCCTGTCAATTCCCATCTTCTTTCCAAATGCTTCGATTGTGTTCATGCGATAGTTTCGTTGTACCCATGTCGAGGTAGCCTCCATGGTGGTCGGTAATAGATTTGAGCTGTAGAAAGCTGATACTTGAAGTGAAAGTGGCGACAAAACGTTATATACAGTCGCACATCGGGGTATTAGATACAACTACACTTGATTTGCCTCACAATAGATAGGTGCACTATTTGCATTGATTGCAGTAGCGATAAGAAGATGTGGAGTGCCCCTCAAGTCGTAAAGCTTGTCGCCGGTCTTTGTGACCAAAAGCGGAAAGGATCCACTTTCTGCCCATCTGTAGCCTCGCAACCGAAGAGCGCCTTATTTACATCAGTTCTTCTTGCGTTTCAGCAGACAATAATCGCCCCAGACGCGGCGGAATTGAGCCGGTACAAGGGCTGAGTCTGGAACCCAACCTAGTCTGCCGAGGAGGCTTGTGGATGCCGCATCAAGGAAGGGCAGACACTGTACCTTCTCCCAATGGGTCTCATCTGCAATATAATTCGGCTCTAAGGGTGAGGACACAGTGCTGGGCAAGTTGCTGTCAACCAGGAAGTCGCAACGGTCCAGGTCTGTGTATTTGCCCAGATCTTCGCGGTTCTCATCGTTCATGCCCGTAGGCACCGTCCAGGTGCCAGAGAATTTACCCTGCGCTTCCGCAAACTCACCAGGGAGCAGACCAGAAAACTCGCTCTTAATGAACTTGGCGCGCATGCCCTTCGGCATGATGTAGTGGGATGGGAAGCGGTACCACTCTTTTCCAAGGCAGAGCGTGTCTCCTTCGCTGGACATACCCTTTTCATACAAAGGAGTGTAGATTTCCAACGGCGCACCGTAAGCGGTCATTGTTCCAATGGTGCGGAAGGCACTGAGTCCAAGGCCGACCAATACAAAGGTGAGGATGGCCAGGAGTCGCAAGTGGACAGGGATTTTACTGATGAAATCCTTTGGATCAGTCGATCCTAGGTTCGCAAGAATGATGTGGAACGCAACAGCTGCGTTGAGTGCCAGCGCTGGGTATGCTGGGTACATGAATCGCTCCTCCTTGTGCGGTTGCAACGTGAAAATGGCCAGCCAGAGATAGAATGGTGCCAGGTATGCGACACCGCGTAGGGAGCTTGCTTTGGTGGCGCCTTTGGTACGGAGGAAATGCTGGGCCAAGAGAAGAGGCATACTGAGCAGAGCTAGCACAGCCCACACGTGGAAGTTGAGGAAAAGATTTCGAAGGTAAAAGTGCCACGGCTCCACGCCGTAAAGGTCCGGACCATTGGACCCAAACACGTTGTACCAAACGATGTTCAAGGGAACGAAAACCAATTTCCTGTAAGAGATTGTGTCGATTGCAACCTGGAGAATAACAATGAACAAGCAACGAGCTGCGGCATCGAGGAGACGGAACAAGAAGTCGATCCGGTCTTCCCATTCGGCCAAGGCGCCCAACAGAGCTTCTTCTACCAGGAAAGGAACGATCATAGCGCCTGCAAATGGCCAGCCAAAGCATGCACCGATGGCCATACAGAAGATGCCCTGTGCTGTGCGAAGACCGCCACGCCAGTCCATGAAAGCGGCCATGCTGAGCATGACGAAGTACATGGCGAAACTGGAGGGCAGGTACGAAATGCTGGCGTGGAAGAAGCCCGGAGAGGTGGCAGTAATGATCAAATAGATGATTGCCACCCGAGGATTTAATAGCTGGTTGATCTTGGTGAAGAGGCGGATCTCACAAGCAGTACAGGCTAGGGCCAGAAATCCGCGCACGACGTAGAACTGTGCCTTGTGGCCCTGCTCTAGCTCCATGCCGGGAACGACCTTGCTGAAGCCTGCAGCAAATGCTGCGTGCAAGCCGGTGTAAGCCCAGCTTCGAATGGCATAGACAGGCGAGTACTCCCATGTCTGGAAACCGTACTCGTGATTCAGGTAGTGCGTAGGCTCCCAGAAGTTGAAGACTTCGTCACAGTCTTGGATGGGGCTGAAGAAGACTGCAACGGTATGACTGATCAAAAGAATGTAGAAGGCGATAATGACAGGGACTTCGAAGGGAGCCTTTTCGACCCTAGAAGACGTTAGCGATTGAGATCCCAACACTGGTAATGCCACCAAACGATACTGACTTTGTCGTCCCATTGGCAGGAGCAGACGCCGCATCACGCTTTGACGTGGCTTGCACGGCGGTCGACATGATGGGCGGCAACGTTGATGAACAAGAACGCCGCTTGAGGGAGAGCGCGGTGCAAGTTGATATACCTGGCGGCTGCATACCTGACATTTACCCGGCAGACTGGGCATTGATATGGCATTGTGTAATATGCGGTCGACCGTGGACTAAGCGCTAGCGTTGTTACGCGAGCTGCACGAGCAGGCATGTGCGACTCGGCTTTTGCGGGGATTGCAGCATGCATTTAATTTTTGGGCGCAACATTTTGAAAGCAGCAGAGCCCGACGCGCGACCACGCCTCGACTCTTCACTTCGCACGCACAACATCTCACCATACCACGCACATTGCTACGACAATTCACTTCACTTCATACGCCTTCGGCATACTTCGTCCCTGCTCGCAGCGACATCGCAGCCCTCTCGGACATCGCACTCTCAAAAGGTAGGCACGTCATCGTGATTTTCTTGCGCGTGTTTCTTTGAGCCTTTGCGACGGTGGGCAGCAGTGGCAGCAGGCGGCACAGGCATAGGACAGCAGAGACAAAGGAACAAGGGCAAGCAGACACAGGCAGGCAGACACACACAGCGCTGCCATCATGGACATCAGCGCCAACCCGGCCGACCAGGTCGCCGAGGCCGAGATGACCGACATCGACCAGTTCCGCCCGGCCACCAGTTCGCGAGTCGAGCCCGGCAGCCTCGAAACCACCGCAGAGGTCAAGGAAGAGATGGATGACGATGAGGATTGGAGCGACATCTATGGCACCAATGCGCAAGAGCAGGACAACAAGATCAAGCCCTCCGCTGGGGGGCAGCAGGCCAACCTCGCTGGTCTTCCCAAGACAGAGGGTGATGTAGCTATGATCGCGAGCGAAGATGCAGGCACACTGCCGCTTGCCGCACCTGGTGAGCACCAAGGTGCGAAGCCACCGGCTACCAACCACTCCACGGACGACGATCTGACCGCTAGAATGGCTGATGCTGGCGAGGATGATCTTGTCGATGAGAGTAAAACCCAAATGACCGGCGTCGACGAACCTTCCAGCCGCATGATTCAAGAGACATCAGAGCTTGAGCAGCAACCCACCGCATCACTAGACTCTGAGCGCATGCAAGATTCTGGAATCCCCCCAATTCAGACGCACACCCACTTCAAGACTGAGGCCAAGTCTCAAGAAGATGCTTCGGCCAACGACGACTTCGTTACCGGAGCAAAAGAGCTAAAAGGCAACCCCGAGGCCGAGTACGAACTCGACTCCGATCCCGAATCCAGCGATTCGAGCAGCGACGACGATAGTGACGACGACGCGATCGAACCCATGGACGCCGAGACGCTGGGCAAAATTCTCATGGCTGAAGATGGTGGTGATGATGTAGGAAAAACCGGTGCCCACCACCAGCCGCGCACCCAGAACGAGATGGAGGCGGAGCTCCCGGAAAAGCCCGACCTCATAATCACGCCTGACATGAAGATAACGCACTTGGGTCAAATCGAGCATTTCGTCGATAAAATCGCCGTGATCCGGGGTAACACTGGCGCGCACGATGAGGTGATGGAAGAAGGAGTCCTCTGCAACGATCAACGCACCGTCATTGGTGCTGTATCCGAGCCCATTGGCAGTGTCGATGAGCCAAGGTACTTGTGCCTCTTCTCCAGCCCAGAAGAGTTCGAAGCTCTCGGTCTAAAGCCCGGCTCCAACGTTTACTACGTCAATAGCCACTCCAAGACTGCGTTCACCCCAGGTCTGCGCGGCAAAGGAACGGATGCTTCCAACATCCACGACGAGGAAGTGGGTGAAGACGAGGAAGATTTCTCAGATGACGAGAAGGAGGCAGATTACAAGCGTAAGAATAAGGAAAGCAAGAAGGCAGGACGTGGCGCGCTAAGCAGAAGCGCTTTCAACCGCGAACAAACGCAGAACGAGCAGGAGCGCCCTCAGAGCCGTGACAACGCTGAACATGCCGGTCGTGGCGGTCGCGGCGGACGTGGTGGCAGAGCTCGGGGCGGTGCCAAATTCGCTCGCGGAGCACCAGGTGCTGCTCACTCGGCCTACGACAAGCCACAAAGCGACTTCCCGGCGACGTTGAATTACGATGATGACGACGACGGCGCATACACGCCACTCAAGCGTCCTGACAACATGGCGCAGATGCAGCAAATGGGTGGCCCGCCGCGTGGAAACGCGCAGCGTGGTTCTGGGAATGAGAGAGGTCGCGGTGGCAACAGGGGTGGGCGCGGCGATTCGGGTCGTGGCAAAGGTGACCGTGGTGGTCGTGGTGGCTCCAATATGAACGGCTCCAACAACAAGCCGCAACAGTCCCACCAGGCTCCAACCGCCAACCAAGCCCCTCAAGCCCAGGCATCGCAAGGCTTCCAAAGCATGGGACAGGCACAGTCTCATCAGACTCCGGTAGCGAATCAAGCCCCTCAAGCCCAGACACCACAAGTCTTCCCGCAGTACATGGGACAGGCACAGCCGCAACAAGCTCAGAACCCATACATGCAGAACTTTCCTCAGATGCAGCAGCCGTTCGCTCAACCTCAGCAGGCTTGGCCTATGCCGTACGCGCATCAAAACTTCCAGCAACCCTATCAGCAAAACTACCAGCAGCCGGCCGCATATCAGCAGCAGTATGCTCAGGTGCCGCAACAGCAGTATGCTCAAGCCGCGCATGCACCGGCTCAATCCCAGGCGCCTGCCCAGACTCAGACCCAGACACAGGCACCGCCAGCGTCAGCAGAGCAGTGGCAGCAGTTTGCTCATCAGAATCCGGACATGGCTGCGCAGATGTACGCTTACTATGCCAATCTACAGCAGCAGCAACAGCAGGGCGGGTCTTAGGAAGATCCGGCTCAGCAGCAGGAGCAAGAGCAAGCTCAAGGCGGACCTTGGATGTATCCGGACTGGCAGCAGCAGCCCGACGGATCTTAGTATTGTCCGCCTGAGCCGCAGCAGCAAGCTGAACCTTGGGTGTGTGAGGACTGGAAGCAGCTTTCAGACGGAACTTGGTACTGCCCGGCGTGGCAGCGGCAGCCAGATGGGTCCTTCTTCTACTCGTTTCTGCAGAAGAACAGAGACGGATCTTGGGTCTATTCGTCACCTCAGCAGTACCACCAATCCCGCCTTAGGGCAGAGCAGAGTAAAAAGCGCAAGCGTGATTGCCAAGGGAGCGAGTCGCATGCAGCTTTATTTCAGGGAGAATGACCACGTTGGCTACTGCGACCTTAACACCAGCAAAGCACAAAAACATACGACCGGAGAGATCCACTTTCGAGCATAGTTATCATGGCATGATCATACTCGATTCACGCGGATACCTTTTTTACGAGAGGCATTCGTATTGGCTACTGCGACCTTCCAGCATCAACAAAGAACAAAAAAATCTGACCGGTGAGAAACCCATTGAGAGCATAATTATCATGGCATCAATCCATCGTGCCCGACTCACAACGAGTCCGTCCATTGAGGAATTGGTCTCCCTTCGACATCGGCTTTGATCCGCATGGCCAGAAAGCGTGAGTAGTACCTGGCGTGTGCGTAGCCATGGCCAGTATACCAAAGCGCAGGGTCTGCGAAGGTGTAGTGTTAGTATTGCGAGCATAAGCGTTAACCCCAACATATCTATGAAAAACTGAGAAGAAAAAAGCACAAAAATTAAAGACTCACGTCCTGTGTCCCTCCATGCACCTCTTGTCTCGCCTTCCTTGTCGCACTGCCAGAACTCTTCGAGGTTCTCGGCGATCTGCTCGCCGACGATGCGTTTGGCACTTTCGCGGATGTCGCTTTTGTAGCCTGTGGCGAAGACGATTATGTCGGCGTCGAGGGTGCTGCCGTCGCTGAATTCGAGACCGGTGGGAGTGTACGCGACCGGGAGTGCGTTGCTTTGGACTTTGACTTTGCCTGAAGTGATGAGCTCGCCCGATCCAACGTCGAAGAAATGGCCGCCTTCTCGATCATATATCGTTCCCCATAGATCACCGTAGCGCTCGGTCTTGAAGCCTCGTGCTTCGAATTTGTCGAAGTAAGCTGGGTCGGTGTCGGCACATGCGCGAATGCCCTCTTTAGCAATTAGGCGCTGGATGGGCAGTGGGTAGCTCATGAGCATGCGGTCGGAGATTTCGGATGGTGTGTCGAAGTTGTACACCGGGTCTACGAGAGCGCCAAACGTGAAGGCAGGAAGGACCCAAGTCTTGCTGCGCTGCACCAAGGTGACGGACTGGAAGTCGGCTTTGACCATGTCGGCGATGATGTCGTGGGCGGAGTTGGCTGAGCCGATTACGATGCCTTTCTTGCCCTCCCAGGGCGTAGCGTTCTTCCATCTGATGGCGTGAATGGTGTCTCCTTGGTAGACATCTTGATTTAGGTAGCGCGGCGTGACAGGGTTAGCGCCCATGCTGCCTGTGGCGAGTACAAGATGTCGAGTGGCAAGTGTGAGTTCCTCTCCGCCACGTTGGGCAGCGATTGTCCATATTCGCCGAGAAGCATCGTAGCTTGCAGCTGTCACCGTCGTACCGGTCGTGACATTGATCCCGAAGGTCTTGACATATCTCTGGAAACCCTTTGCAAGATCATTGCTGTCCAAGTGGTATGGATCTTCGGGTCGAAACGTTTTTGGATTCCCTGGCAGCTGGTTGTAGTCTCGCGAAGTATGAAGCTTCACTGAATCATAGCGGGCTTTTGTCCAGATATCTCCGACGTCAGCGTGTTGCTCAATCACGGCGTAGGAGAGGCCTAAGGATTTCAGGCGGCCTGCCAACGTAAGCCCAGCCACGCCAGCCCCGACGACCACACAATCCAGAAGCTCAGTGTCATGTTGCGCTACAGGCCCGGCTTCTAGCTTGTCGACATCAGGAAAGTCAAGTGGACGCTCGAGAATCGTTGTGATTAGCCATATCTTCCATGAGCCTTCATGTGGAACTAGGCCGAAGGTCCCAGAGCATGTTGCCGGGAAAGTACCGCCTGTCGCGAACGAAAAGGACGCTTGCAACCAGCACGCCGTGGGACCGAATCGAAGGATCTGAGACGTCCCTGGCACAACCGCTAGATCCTTGATTGCGGATTTTCCACAGAGGTGTCGCCATGTCTCTACCACGAGGTCGGGGCTGTGAAAAGTACGGAAAGTCCCAGTGAGGGCCAGTGTGTCTCGCCATATGGCATTGTCGACCAAAGAGTCTGCAGTCAGGTCAAGCAGCTGTGGGAGTATCGCTTTTGAGATGGCCTCGCTATCAATGCCTGCTGGTATCTCTACCTCTGGCAAAGTGGCCGGATGCTTGGCCAGGGAGATTGCTTGCGTTGGAAACTTGTATTCAACGGAGCCCATGTTGCTGGTGGTGCTATTTTACAGTCGCTTAGTTGAGCACCCTCGACAGTGGGTAAGCACACATGCACGCATTTATAGTCCTCGTCGCGAGCTCAGCTGAAAAGCCCACAGCACTCATGCGTGAGCGTTACATATCGTCTGCCGCATAAGACTGCATGAGCTGCATGTGGGCTTGACGCAGGTGATCGACGAGGTGCGTTAGCATAACGTCCTCGCTGCATGCTTCCTTCCAAGGCTTTCTCGGAATCCAAGTGTACCCTAGACCGCGAAAGTATCACGTTGCACTGCATTAGCAAGAGTGCAGTGCCCTGTAATATGCCGGCAGGATCGAGAGCCGTTGGCAACTGGCTCCAACAATAGAAGCCCAGTGCTTGAAATGGAGAATCGCCGCATCAGTTTGGAAGACAATGTTCCTCCCCTCGAGTATATTCGATAGCCAGTAAGCCACCACGCACGAACAGAACCAAGAGTAGTACTACTGGATGGGCCCCTCACGTCCAAGCCTCGTCGGGGGTTGCTGGGCGCACACTGCGAACGCGAGCGTCAGCCCTGCAAGGGCTTACGTAGCAGGTCGCCTTGGCCTCCTGTACTTTTTCAGCCATGGGATCTGCGGTAAGCATACTATCTCGACGACCAAATGATGCGAGTGGTAGAGTACAAAGCATGGCCGAGAAGACCAGATGTTAGGAAGATCGCAGAACACCACGCCACTACCCGTGAGCCACATCCCTCCCCGCGCTAGAGACCAAGGCGGCTAGCCGGAAAGAAACACCTCCAAGTATGGTGAGAGTGAGGGCCTAGAAGTCTGAGGAGTCTCTTTCAACTACCATCATGGCTTATCAACACTAACACAATGAATCCTCCCAACATCTAAGGAATCCGCACACATGAAGGCGTCAGCGGCAACCCATGTCTACGCCTTTCGAGCAACATCCGCCCAAGCGCCAGCGGACCGTCGAAGGCTCCTGCTGGGCTTGTAAGCAGCGCCGGGTCAAATGTGACCTCCAGAAACCGGCGTGTCGACGGTGTTTGGCCTCCGACTCAGTATGTTGCTACGATAAGGTCCTCTTGCGATGGGACGCCCGGAGAAGCCGGACGTCCGCTATCCCCTCTCCGACGGTTGGCCCTCTTTCGTTTCAAACGCCACTCGCCATCCCGGAGAAGAAAGCGCTCGACTACTTCCGGGCCAGGCTATGGCCTCTTCTGTCGACATCTGACCAGCCTTGTCAGCCGCCGATCTCTATTGCTCTACAGTCGCAGCCCGTACTTCAGGCGGCATGCATTTTTGCCGAAGCTCACCGTGCCTTGAAGGACCGCGGGCCATCAAGCCAAAGCCTGATCAACCGGCGCGTTCAGTGCTTGGCTGGTATCAGAGGCAGTCTTGTCGATGCTAGCGTACCCAAGTCAGCACTCCAGGCGTTGCTGTTAGCAGTACTGCTCCTGTATCACTCGGATGGTTTTGTGGACTGCCTTCAGCCTCACGCTTCTACGCAATCTCACCATGCTGGAGTGGTGGCAATCGTGCATACACTCGGTGGCTTCGAGTCTGTCATCAGATCTGTTGGCAAAGAAACCAGCATGTTACTCTCAGAGTTCGCCACTACAGATGTGATCAATGCAATGCTACGTGGTTATAGGCCGAGCTTTCCTCCAAATCTCTGGGTCGACATTGAATCCGGGCCTGTCTGGTGGGAAACTGGGCAGCACGGCGCGGTCACCTTCGCTTCCATCTTCGGTGTCATGACTGAACTTGCTCATTATGCGCATGAAGTCAAGGAAGAAAGCAACCCGGTCGTGAACAAGATCGATCACTTTGAACGAGCGCTTCGGCCTTGCTACCCATCGCTTGGTGGTTTTGCGTCCACGGAGATGGATGACTCGTATGATGAGTCCTCTCGTAAGGCTGCGGTATACTCTCAAGCACTATGTCGGGCATTCCAGCATGCCGCGATGATTTTCCTCTATCGATCAGTGTGCGGTCTTGCAACTACCCACTTCCTCGTCCAACAGCATGTCCACGCGTGTTTGGCATGTATCACGAGCATGGAGGCTGACTCCAAAGCGCACAATTGCACACTGTTCCCTCTCTATGTCGCTGGAGCGCACGCTGTCGACGATTCCCGGAGGAAAACTGTGATGCAACGCCTCGACGCCGTGCAGCTTGGGCTTGAATTCGAATCGGTACTGGCAATTCGTCAAGCCATGGAGCAGCTTTGGCTCGGTGATGAGCAGAGCAGTACTTGGATAGACACGTTCAAAAACCTTGCGCCTTCGACGCTCGTGCTCTGAAGCTCCATTGCTTAAGACTGATTGTCGAAGCAGCACCACGATGCCGCCCAAGTATCCACACCATGAGCCTGCATTTGTCGACACGGGGCTTCCACGCCCGACTTTGGCGTACGGGCATATCTCCATTATGTCAGCTGGTGGTCAGTCTGCAAGCGCATCAGCTTATCGGTCATGGGTCCTCATAATCGCTATCATAGCCATGTGCCGCGTCTGGTCGGAGCCCGACTTCTCTGAACAGGATACTGCCGGCTGTCTTTTCATGAGGAGGCACGAGAAGGGCTAGTTGAGAGCCTTGAGGAGTCCGCGGAAGCCGAGCGAATCGAGTGCTGCGCCATCTTGGTAATAATGTGTAATGACGGGTTCTTAACCAAGCAGAAGATAGGGTCGAGATAACGGCTGTGACGCGAAAGGAGACAAGTAGACGATTGCACGTAAGGTAGCCTATCAAACGACTTGCATTTTCACCTTAGCTGGGATGTTGCATTGTGCAAGAGCCAAGTCCAAGGCCACAGTCCAATTGCTTATTCAACAGTGGGAGAATGGCTCGCGGAACCGTTTCGGTGGGCATTGTGAGCGCAAGAAATATGGCGTGTAAGGCATCAGCACCAACGATCCGAAGCCATCAAGGAAATGGACCTAAAAGTTGCCAGCTTCAGCAAGGCGAGACTGGTCCCCCAGAATGGAAACTGATTCTGATTCGTCCGCTGTGACAACGGCTTCGGCATCTTGAAGCTAGGAGCCGAGAATGAACGGTGGGCAAAATTCTTGCCTTATCGAGCGCGGTCCCACTTTCCGCGGGTCGCTCGCATCGCTATGTCGCATAAGGCAAGTCCAGCGGCCATCAAGTACTGGTACTTCGACGATGCCGTCGATAGCCCTCTTCACTACGAGCTATGTCAGATCTGATTCCCAGGCAAATAGTTTTGTACGACAGACGACAGCAGGTGTCGAACGCGAACACAATGGATTCCATGATCTTCGAACATGTACAGCTTGCAGCGACAACGCCGTTCGCTCTCTTTGCCATCTTTTGTTTGGCGGCAACATTGGCATGGTCGATGGTAACAGGAAGTCAAAAGTCTGACACAGGCAGTAAGTTCAGCAAATATGCCTGCCAGTTCTATTGGGCCGTAAACGCTGACATTTTCCCGCAGAAACATCGCCAAAACCAACACCACCATTCCAGACACCTTTGCCGACACCACTTGAGAATTTCGATCTCAATGCTTCCGAGCCTCAAGTGTATCGTCCATTCCGCCATGGCAAGACCTACGTCACCATGGGCATTCGAAAACTGGACTGGGATAATTGGATCGAGATGGACTCCAATTACGAACGCTACCACGCTCTGAAAGTTTCTGAGCTAGAGAAAGACATCGACGCCCACGTCAAGTACTACGACGATGCCGTCACGAGGGATGCCTGTTTTGAGATGCTGGAGGAGCTCACCAAGTATCTCACCCATCGATACCCGCGCATCTTCCATCTAGCAGATGGCATTCTTCACAACACAGTGACCGGAGAGAAACTCCGATGTCCAGCACAAACCCCGAAAGAAGCATTGGCTACTTCGGCAAGACTTGTGCAGGATGATCTCGTCTTGATGATCAAACGCGATGACGAGGAATATCACTTTAACGCCGGCGCTGTCTGCCTCCCAGGTTTCTGGCGCTTGAAGGAGAAATTCGGAATGTCACTGGACACGCTTCACTTCGAAGCCAAGGTCCCTCACTACGGAACGAAGCTCCAGAAATCCATGAACCGCTTCTTCAAGACAATGACCCCGGGAAAGCCCGTCACACGCAACAATTTCTTCATCCAGCTCGACGATGGACTGCACTGGAGCCATCGTATGGGCGAGCAGAAGGGAGACGAAATCGCTTCGTGGGAGAGCGCGAATTCCAGAGGCCTGAAAGTTGAGGAGATCCATTTCCGATCCGAGAGGCAAACACTTCGTCGACTTCCTCGATCGGGGGCCCTGATGTTTACTATCCGTACCTACTTCGAACCGATGATTACGATCGCGAAAGAGCCTCACGTGCCCGGTCGTCTGGCAGAAGCCATCCGCAACTGGGACGAGGACACGTCAACATATAAAGGTAGAGCGCATTGGGATCACCTCTTGCTGCCTTATCTGGATGAGGAACACAGGAGACAGTTGGACAGTGGTGAGCTTGAGAAGCCGGAAGGCGAGTTTCCATTCTAGCGAACACGATGAGACAGTGTTATATATCCCGCGACAACACTTTCAAACCGAAACATGTGACCAAAGTCGTCAATCATTCCAGCAGCTCTGAGAGATGCCTGAGCATAGACAATAGAGGTATAGCTGCTATTGAGAAGCAAAAATGGCAAAAATGAAAAACATACAACAGGCGGGATTCCCAGATGGTCACCCACTCTAGTACTAGTCGCCCGATTCAGTGCTTATGCATGGCAGAGCGGACGGGATGCCCAGTTCTCACTGACCTATGGTCGTATGTGTTCTTTTGAATAGATGATTACAATATGACTTGTTGACCATCTAGATCTTGTCAGATCAATTTGGATCCCGTCAGATCTGCTCTTCCACTGCCTTTTCCTTTTACTCCCGAGTCTCTGCAAAGTCTGTGCAAACTGTTTTTCCATCCTAGATAGGGGTTTGAGTGTCGCTGTTCCAGTCCATTAGCGCTGTGATTCGTTCGGGCAATCGGCATTGATCACGAGCCTCAGATTGGAGACCCTTTTTATTATCGGTTTGCCACGAACAAGATGGCAGCCCCTCCCGTGGTCTGTAGGGGGTAAGTTTGTCTGCTGACTCTCGATGACGACCTGGAATTCATCAGCAGCTACTATAGGCCATGTATCTAGTCAACAGGGTCAAGGCCAGCGAGATATCCAAATTGAGTCCCAGTTCCTCACAAGCTTGAGCAACTACTGAAAGACGTAGTGTCAGTGAAAGAGATTGAGACCAGTGAGATACAAAAAAGTAGACGATCTCATGGTGTGGGAAGTATCAAAAGATAAGGATCCGATTGCCCTCCGTGCAGAGCTTTGGTTGGCAATAGTCACATCGGTAATCTAGGGAAATGTGAAAGGGATTGAGATAGGTACCTAGTCGTGCAATGTCCGTGTAAATTCCTTATTCAGCTTATCACATAGTAGGATCTATCACTCTCATTGCATCATCGATTTGGCATAGCCACTGAGATAGTGCTTTTCTATCACAGCATCTTCAAGCACAGTAATGTCGGATGCCCCCGTGTAAGATAGCTATACATGTCCCAGTGAGACGTACATGTAGCTCTGAGTACGGAATTCAATTGAATGTGCACCGCGAGCTAATCTTGATCAGTCCGTTGTTCACATAGGAAATTGAAAGGATACAAATTTGATTGAGAAAGATGAAATTGAAGTGGAAGGAAATGGTATTACATAGCAGATTATCGTGTACATCGTCTTCATCAGCCTCGAGAGTAGTGCATCTTTCTCACTCCTCGACCAAATGTCTTAATCGACTGAGCGCATCTCGTACATCAGAGCTCCCAGAGCTTCCTTCGAGCAAGATCTGGAGTTCATCCCGCATCCCACGTTCTTGCATGATCTCAAGTACTGTTCTGCCATTCTCATCCTGGGCATCCAGATCAGGGTTGCCAGATGTCGCAAGCAATTTAAAGACTTCGGTTTCGCCGTTGTCCAGGGCTTGCAGTACCGCATTGTAGCCCCTGTACATCAGGTTCATATCCGCTCCGCGCTCCAGAAGGTGCTGAATGTAAGACAGGTCATCTGCACGATGCCTTCTGATGGCTTTGATGATCGGCAAATGTTCGCCGGGTGAGTTCGGGTCCGCACCAGCTTCGTCTAGAAGGTAGCGGAAGATAGCTTTTCTGTCCTCGCGGATGGACGTTGTTAGAGCGCTAAATACGCCACCATTGCGATCTTCGATGGAGACTCCCTTGGCTAGAAGCAACTTGACGCTTTCGAGTTGATCTGCCATGACTGCTCTCTCAAGCGCACCTTTATTGATGTTTCGAGTGTCGATGTGCTGCAGTAGTTTGGCAAGGATCGCAGGGTCTGCGACGGCCAAGTTTACGGGCCATTCTTGACCGCGCACAGCTGGGCTCGCGCCATGCTGTAGCAATATCTCAACCATGGTGTGATCGCCGTTCTTGATAGCTGTTGTAAGGGCGGTGTTCCCCAAGGTGCCACGCTCGTTCACATCAGCACCGTATTCGAGGAGTATCTTGAGACACTCTATCTCTTTATGCTCCACACACGCTGCTACTATTCCCTTCGGATTCGTCATATCCGCGCCGGCGTCGAGAATTTTTGGCAACAGATGAGACCGATGATAAGTAACACATTTAAAGGTGGGATAATCGAGCGCAGCCAGATTCGGGTCCGCATTTGCTTGCAAAAGCAGGTCGACAAGTTCCTCGCGATCATCTCGGATCGCAGAGCATAGAGGTGTGTAGATGCCGTCCTTCTTTGCGTTTGGGTCTGCTCCAAATCTGAGGAGCAGGGTGACAGCTTCGATGCTGTTGATCGAAGTGGCCAGCTCAAGGATACCAGGCGCCAGTTTCAAATTCGCACCTCCCTCAAGGATTATCTCGAGGATATCTGCTTTGTGTACAGAAGGCCACAGCATGTGCTTGGGGCCAGGCAAGTTGGGATTGGCGTTGTATGCCAGCAGAGTAGAAACGTAGTCGAAACGGTTAGCATTGATTGCTTTGAACAAGGCAGTCTCGCCGTGTTGATTCTTGCGGTTTGGGTCGGCGCCTTTCTTCAGCATCAGTTCGATGATCGTCCCATCGAATGCGGTCTCTATCGCTTGGATGAGAGGGGTGTTCCCACTGGGAAGTATGCTTTCCACACGCGCACCATTGTTGATGTACAACAGTGCCAAGTGATCTTTGCCTTCAACAATAGAAGCTGAAAACGGTGTCTCGCTGGTACCGACGCTCAGATTTGGGTCTGCGCCGTATTGCAGGAGCACTTGCGCACCTGCCAGGAACACAGTCTCAGTCGCTGCATAAAGAGGCGTGAGGCCGGCGCGATCTTTTGCATCAACGTAAGCACCGAAACGCAGTAATAGGCGCAGGCTGTCGAGATCACAGTTGGCTACCGCCGGGTGGAGTACATTTTGCTCGGGTTCGCCGTCAGGTGACAACCCAGAATCCAAAAGTTGCTGGATGAGTCGGTGATCTTTGGAACGTACGGCACGTACAAGAGCGGCCTTTTGGGTATTGGTGGCGTTCCTCGCTGATCTTGGCATAGTGCTGTATTCGGGTTTGTGCCTTGTTGAGTTGGAGATAACGCTATCATGTGCTTGAACACTGATCGTTTCTTCCGAGTACCTCGTTGACCGTGGTGTAGGCAATGGCACATTGTTGTGGCTTTCTGTGTGCGACATCCGTACGCTGGGTTCTGGCGACATCGGGCAGTATTTGGCGATGTCTGAGATTGAAATGCTTGATACGTCGCAGTCAAGCTTCGATGGAGTCACAACTCGTGACTCTAGTCGAGCGAAAGGTGAGGCTGCGACCATCTCCACCGGAGCGTCTCGACGCGCGAGAGCCGCGGAGACGACCAAATGGTGGCTTGGGCTCTTCTTCTTCAGCCGGCTTTCGAAGATTGTCAAGAGGTCGGTATATCCACTTCCTGGATCCGCGATGTCAAGTTCGGAGGCCAAAGGTACAGAGCCTATTGTCATCTGCAATTTCTGCTGGCCTTGCTCCAGAGCCTTCTGTAGCTTCTCGGTCTTAGCATTGAGACCTCGTGAGCGACCAAAGATACTGAAACTGTGCTTCTGCTCGTCGGCATATGCTGTGATAAGGAACCTGTCCAGGTCGGTAAATGTAGCGGAGATGAGACGGAGATCATCGTGCAAGCGATCTGTGCTTCCTGAAGGCGTTCGGTGTGTGGCCGAGCCAGAGACGGCGCCGTCAACATTGCTTTTGACGCGGAGAAGAGCACAGCTGACTTCCAAGAATGCCAGAGCAAGATCTTCGATGCGGCGACTGCTGTGTGGTTTTCCTATGCCAGGATAGTCCAGGAAGCGTATCGCTATGGTGTTGCCGAGATCAACATTGCTCATGCATAAGCTGGAGTACAGCCTGTACTTGCTGTCGATTGTCATGATGTAGGTAAAGACTGGCTGATTCGTACAACAAAAGGGAAAGGGTGCGAGAATCGAGACAAAGGGACTGCTCCTGGGAACCTCGCCTGATATACAACAAGAAAATAGGGCTGCGCGGCTTCAAGCGACTAGACCTTTGCCTTCAGAGGTCAAAAGTGAAGATCAGCCACACCGCGGCTCGCAAATGCAGTAATGCCGGAGAATCAGTCCGGAGATGCATCCTACAACCACAACAGCATCCTGGAAGAGCAGCCAAGGATCCTTCGACAAGCATGGTGGCCGTTGAGGATCTGTCGGCCGTTCAAACCTGGTTCTTGGGCGTCAATACGGCGTGCTCCGGCGCCGCAGGAGATCTCGACTTGCTGGAGTCGTGTTCGCTACCACGTGGAAGTGGAAAGGGGAAGAACTCTTCACGGCACTGCAAGCCATATCCATGGCTCGTGGCTCGACAATGGAGAAGTCTAATGTGTTAGCACGTCTTCAGCGCCCAGAGACATGAGGGCAGAAAGGTAACCCTTGCTCGGGGAAGCCGTCTGTAACAACTCCGTGAAGACGGCATGCACGAGATCGAGGTCCAGGCCCCTGCGAGCCCTGTCTGCAAGAAAGCGATAGGTTTGTTGCCCATGTGTGGCGTTGCGGGAGACGATGTGAGCACCCGCTACGCGAGTAATGGAGACTGCCCCAACCGGGCTATTGGAACTCTTGTGTGACAACCACTGACAGGTTTTGCCGACTGCCCCGTGCCGTGTTGTGGTCGGACTTGCGCACGGATTTGGTGTAGACCGCCATTGCGCACTCCTTGGCGGCAGATCTACTTTCGCTACTCTGCCAATGCCATGCAGAATATAGAGCCTGCAGTCTTGAATCGATGCGAAATTTGCTGCGTTCATTTCGCGGCGTCGCGTTGAAATTCTCACCTCGACGCATTAGGAAACCCATCTCGAGGAGCCTGCGAATCTGTGCGCTCTGCCGAAACGAGGTCTTGCAACAAGGTAGCGCAGAACGCGACTTATATTGGAGGATCGCCCGGGCGTTTCCCCAAGATTTCCAATTGGTGGTGGAGGACAAATCGGAGGAGTGCCTGTTGATTGCGTGTCCAACACCGAGACGCCAGCCCGTGGTTATCAAGTTAGCCCTGATCGACAGCTTGTATTCGACCGGTGTTGTACAGGCACCGAGTGACACGATGGGATGACCGTGAGGCGCAGGTTGTGGCCTTCTCACTGGGCAAGGCGCGTCCATCTACTTCCAGAGCATCTGATAACACCAGAGCGCTTCTGGAGGACACCATGATCAATTCCTTAGGCCTCAATCACATCTAGTACGACACGAGTGTTAAACACTACCATTGTGATCGAGATTTGAGAATCTGGTTGAGAATAAAAGAAGAACGGAAGTCATACCCATATCTCTATGTACTGAATGTTAAGTTGCTCTCGCTTTTAGAGCCTCGACAGCGAGAGAGGAAAAAAAAGAAAACGTTCATAAACAACTTGAACGTCTGTGTCCAGTGATCGCTTGCTTCTATCCCAGAATAAAATCATGTGCACGAATGAGGAGAGACTAACAGTAAAATAAACGGAAAGAAACGAAAAGCTTAAACCAGACTCCAGTATTAAAGAATCCAACCTTTGCTTGCAACCCGAACAAAACCCAAAAACTCCATCATAAGTCATACTGGTCTCTGCACTACTCCAAGATCATACCCATGATCTCTAGTGGAAGTAGTCACCACCGCGTTCGCTCTCCATTGCAACAGTAGGTAGGTCGGTTCCAAGACCACTATCGCTCGGAGGCGCGTACTGACCACCCTTCGCGAGCTGGTCCATGCCCGGCGGCGGCTCCAGCTGGAGCATAGTGTCGTCCATGCCGCCGTCAGAATGATGGTCTGCGTGCTCAGGCTCGCGCTGTTCGGCACCTGCAACTGCGTCTGCTGGCTCAGCCTCCTCTTCAAGTGTGGAAGGCACGCCAACGGTGCCGTTGATCGTGCTCTCCAGGCTGTCGCGGCTGTCACGACGATCGGCCTCAGAGCCTGTCATGTAGCTTCCGGTTCCGTAAGTGTACTCCGAAGGGTCGAAGCTGAAGCGGCTGCCGTTGTCTGTCGCGGGCGTACGACCCTCGGTGTAGCTAGTGCGGCGGTCATCGTAGCTGGTGCCGCTGTCCGCCTGGCTGAGATGGGAGGTACGACGCTCGGTGCCTGCGTCTGAAGCAAACTCTTCATGCTCAGATGGCGCTCCATTTCTGCTCGCCTCCGGTGTACGGTCCAGCTCGCCCTCAGATTCCTCGGAAAGGATCTCGTTCTCCTTGTCGAATCCGCCCAGGCTCTGGTGTCTCTTAGCGCTCTTCCAGGTAGGCTTGCCCAAGAAATTGGATTTGACGGAATGGCTACGGCTGACACCATTGTTCGATGAGATGAGACTGGGTGTCTTGCTCTTGAAAGCATGAGCTCCGGTGGGCACGTTGTTGTTGATCTGGCTCAAGCTCATAATACGACGCTCAGCGGCGTTGTACGTTGGAGGAATGCTTCTTGCCATCGGAGGGCGGATCTTGGTGGTCGTCAAGGCATTGTTGCCCTTCATAGACGAAGGGGCTGCTGAAGGAGCTGCCGACATGTCGCTCAAGGCAGACATGGCAGACCCACTGCTAGTGACCCTCAAGTCGCGACCTTGCGGCTTTTTCTTGGGCGAAGGAGGTGGCTTTGGAACTCTCGCAGATTTGGCAAGAAGCATCATGCGAGACTGGTTCATGACACCCTCAAGCATTCTCTTTTCGATCTGCTCAGCTCTGGCGTCCATGGCATGCAACTCATCGCGACGAATGTGCAGCGCAGTCTCCAGGCTTGAAACGTCGGCTTGCATCTTCGCCTTTTGTGAAGCCAATGCCTCACGTTCAGCCCTGAGCCCTTCTACCAGCGTGCGCAAAGAATCCTTCTCTCCGTTCAAACCAGTAATCTCAGACTCGATCTGGTCCTTCTGAACCAGACGCCTCTCGAGCAGAAGAGCGATCTCCTCGGCCTCTTTCTCCTTGCTCTCGTGGTCTGCCGTGATCTGCTTGCTCTGGAGTGCGACGAAAGCAGAGACTTCAGCTGCAGTCGCCATGACCTTTTCGTGAATCTGGTCAAGACGCTCAATCTGCGCAGAGGGATCAGCGGCTGACGCAGCATGGCCCATGAGCTCGTCGAGCTTTGTGTGCACTGCAGCGTCGTCGTACTTTCCATCTGCCGCCACGGTAGCATGGTTGACGAGTTGATCAAGCTTCTCATGGACAGCACTGTCATCATACTTCTCGGGAGCCTCGCCTAGGTCGCGGGGCGCAGGCAACAGAGCGGGCAGATCCCTCTTCAGCTCAGCGGTACGTTCAGCTTCACTAGCCCTAGACTCCTCGAAGCTGGCCCTGATCTGCTCTTGGAACTCCTTCATTGCCAATGCTTGTTCCGCTGCGCTTTCAGAGGCCTTTTGGCTATGCTCGTAGTGCTGACCGACGAGGGCCTGGACTTCCTTCAGTGACATCATGAAGCGAGGGTTGTGCTCCGTGAGATCGCTCTGCACAGCGGCAACAGCGGCAACGACCTTTTCAATCTCCTCACGTGTGACGTTATGCTCGTGGAGAAGACCTTGTTGGGTTTCATCGAGCTTGTTGTAGGTGTCATCCACACGGTTGAAGACGGTCTTAGAGTCTTCGGCAGCCTTGTCTACAGCATCAGGGTATGTGGCCGTGAAGGTCGTCAGGGCCGTTCCCAATGTGTCGATCGACAGCTTCAAGTCGTCTGTCATGACCTTGGTGTTGTTGAAGAGCTCATCCTGTGCAGCAACCTTCTCTTCAACTGCTTTGGCCTTTTCGTCTGCCGCAGTCTGCGCGTCGTCGAACTTGCTCATCATACCATCGAATAGCGTGTCGAGTTTCGCAGTCAGCTCGGCGACAGTCGCTTCCTTGTGTTCGCCTTGCTTCTCGAGCGAAGATGCAGCATTTTGCTCTCCATCGGTCTTCATAGCCTCCAATGCTCCATGGGCCTTTTCGAATTCCGCTTTGACAGTCTCGAGGATTTCCTTGACATCGGCGTTCACACCCTCGTTGTTGGTCTTCTCCTCAAGGGACTTGAGAGTCTCGCCAAGGGTGTTCATGCCTGTCTCGCCTTCGGAAAGCTTGGCGACAAGCTCCTCCTTGATCTCCACGAGGTTGGCCTTGACGTCCTCGATATGCTGAACGGTGTCCTGGAACTCTGTCTTGCGGTCGTCGAAAGCCTTTGCAGTAATTGCGATGTCGTTCTCGTAGCTATCCTTCATCTTGTCATGGCTCTCACGGAAGTCAGCGATCAAGCCTTGAAGCTGCTCAACATCTGCTTTGGTGGGCATCTCCGCTGGGTCCGGTAGGTCCATGGTGTCAACCTTCTCCTTAATCTCGGAGCAGATGACGCCAAGAACGTCGAGGTCGGGTTTCGTAACACGGAGAGCTTGCTCTTCCTCAGAGGTTTCGGCGCCCACTTTCTCTTTCAGCTCCTCCAGCATTGTCTTGACATCCTGGGCCAGAACCTCAACAACGGCAACATCAGCTTTGCCAGCAGTCGTGTTATCGAGCTTTTGAGAAAGCTCATCAATCGCCTCCTTGGTGATGTGGACAACGCCTTCGACCATCTCGACTTGCTCCTTGGAGGCGCCGTTCGTGTTCTCGGCCAGTGCGAGCATTTCGACTTGGTCCTTCATGTTCTGCAGAAGTGTCTCGATAGCGTCCGTGTCATCTTTCATCGCCAGACCTTCAGGCAGTTGTGGCGGAGGCATCTCTGGGGGTGCCTGTGCAGCGGCTGCAGCGACAGACTCCTGCATATCCCTGATTGCAAGCTCGATGCCTTCAAGATCGACCTTGGTTGCGGTGCCTTCGGCCGGACCGGCAGATCTTGCCGCTTCGGCATTATCCTGCATGGCCGCATCCATTGCCTCGATCTTGATCTGAAGCTGAGATAGAAGAACCTCCATGCGCTCAAGGTCGGGGCTCGAGCTACCGGCGGCGGCGCCAACTCCAGCACCGGCAGCTGCAGCGGCGGCGCCAGCAGCCATGTCCTCGGCGGACAGTCCACGGGACTGTTCGTCATCACCGCCCTCGGCGAGGACCATCTCGGTGCCACTGGGGCGAGGTTCACTGCCAGGACGCTTCTCTTTGAGCAGATCCAAATCAACGCGTAGGCTTGCAAGACCGTCCTTGAGGGTGTCCAAGATTTCATAGTTGACGGTCAAGTCTGCAGGCTTGTCTAGAGTCTTGACAACGTCTGCGCGTAGGGTTTCCAGGCCTTCGTTGATGGCATCGAGCATGTTGTTGGTCTGTGTCTCGGTTCGCTCTGGCGAATCTAGCTTCTTCTCGATGTGGCCACGAAGGTCGTCAAGGCCGAGGCGTACGGTATCGATGACCTCTTCGTTGGAACCTCCATGCACCATGGTAGTATTGATAGAGTTGCGCAGGTTTTCGAACTCTCCGCGCATCGCCTCCAGCAGCTCAGTGGGTACGCTGCCATCGCCAGGCAGCTTAGATGTTGTCTCCTTGATCTCTTCTAGGCCTTCACGGAGGGCTGTAAGCATCTCGCTGTTATCGGATGTGGCGGCACCGGCGACAACCATTGAACTGCCCATAGACTCCTTGATCTTTTCCAGCTCTTCCTTGAACATGCTCACGGTGATGGCGGAAGCATCGTTCTGGTCAGCAGATAGGCTTGCGCGCAGATCCTCAATGGACTGTTTGATGCCTTCAATGATGGCTTCGTTGTCGACCGCGCCTCCACTGTGGCCGGTACCCAACATCTCCTTGAGCTGAGCAATGTCGTCACGGAGCATCTGGATGGTCTCTTCTTGCTCGCTGATAGACCTGGTACCAAGATCGCTGCCTTCGAGCTTGGCGTGGAGAGCACCCATAGAATCCTGGATGGTTTCGAGAAGTTCTCCCTTGTCGGTGGCGTGTGCGTTGAGGATCGAGCCCTTGAGTTGCTCGAACTCTTCCTTCATTGCCGCATACATCTCCTCGCGAGCATCTTCTTCGTCTTCGTCGCCCAAGCCCCGAGCTTGTCCAGACTTTGGCTTGAGTCCTTCCATGGCTTCCTTGATTGCAAGAATGATGGCGGCCGTGCCTGCGGCATTGTGGTCCGGCTTTGATTCGTCCATGTCCCTGGACGCTCCAATAGCCTCGTGGAGGTGTTCGAACTCCAACTTGATGTACTCCAGCATGTCTGCCTTGCCAGCATCGTTGGCAGGACCATTTGCGACAAAGCCTTGGATATCGTGACGAAGCTCATCTAACCCGCCCTTGACGGTGTCGACAATTTCGTCCTTGCCAGTGACATCTTGGGCACGATCAACGTAGCTCTCGATCTCTGCACGGAGGGACTCCAGTCCGTCTTTGACAGCGTCGAGGACCTGCTCGGTGTCTCTGCCATTGGCTGCTGAGTACTGCTTGAATTCTCCGCGCATGCCGTCGACCAACTCGTGGAGCTGCTGCAAGACCTGCTCGCCGAAGCTGTTGAACGGAATGGTAGTGCCATCTATGCTGGCTTTCACTGCATCAAAGAGGTCGTCTTTGCTGATTTCCAGTTCGCGGGTAGGACCTTGCTCAGCAAAGCCCTGTCTGACGGCCTCGAGTAGGCCGACACGGGTCGCTTCATCGTCCAGTGATGCTGCGTTTGGTGATGCGCGGAACTCTTCAAGGACTTGTCGAACCTCGTTCAGGATATCCTCCCGGACACTCTGGAGGTGGTCCGCAGACGCAGGCTGGAGATCCTTCAAAGCTTCCTGCATGGCTTCAAAGATTTCCGCCTTGTCAATTCCTGGACCAGCAGGCTCTGGGCGGTTGTTCTGATAGTCTTCGAGGCCTTCCTTGAGCACAGTAATGATCTCGTCACGTTCCAAGCCGAATTGCTGGAGCTCGATGTTCGGCTCGAAATCCTTCAGCCCATCCTTGACGGCTTCGAGAACGTCGTCGCGCTCAAGACCGGTGCTAATGGGCACGACATCGCGCTTCGAATCTTCGTGTTGTTCCGTGAGAGCGTGCTTTACCAAGCCAAAGATTTCATCGCTAGTCGGGCCAGATCCTGTCGTGGCAAGCTGTCTGAAAGAATCGTCGTCATGGGCGGCCCGTTCCTGGAGCATGGCGTGGATCTGGTGCTTCAGCTCGTTCAGCCCGTCTTCGAGCACGCGATGAACTTCCTGGGCATTCACGCCGCCCTGGCTGTCTTCAATAGAGCGGTCGAGGGTTGTATTAAGCTGAGCCTCGCTCACTTGATCGAGCTTACGGCCAAGTTCACGGCCCATACCCAAGACTTCGCCACGCAGGTCGCGAACTAGTGTCTTGACTTCGGATGTTGATCCGCCGGAGTGAGTGATGGAGTCCTTGATACGCTGAAGGAGTTTCATGATCTCCTCGTCTTGGCCCGGCTTTGAGCCCTCCGCTGCGGCTGCCTCGCGGACCTTTGCGAGGGCACTTGGTGAATCGAAGTTGAGTTCCAGTTTAGGGGGCCCACCGTCTGCACCAAGAGTCATAGGCACCAGTGCCTGCGATTCTGACTTCTTCTTGATAAAGTCGGCCAGCTCTTCCACCTTCTTTGCAGCCTCGACATTGTCCTTGGAGCTCTTCTCAAATAATTCGTTGAGCGTTCCCAAGAGACGTTCTTGGCCTTCTTTTGTCACCATTTCGCGAATGATCTTCTCAAGCATTGCTACACTGGCTGCGCCTTCCACTGAGTACGGCGAAGGAGACCCGAGCCGTCCATCGTCGAGGAAGCTGTGTGCGCTAGCAGCTCTGGGCAAATGGTAGCCGCCGACAGGTGGAGGAGAGCTAAACAGGGTCTTGTTGTCGAGGAAGTTTGCGCCGGTAGTACTGGCGCTGCGACTTCGAAGGCCGGGTGGTGGCGGTGCGCCCAACAAAGCTTGCGAGGAGACCGAAGCAGTCAGAGTCCTCAAACTTTTGCGGATGTCCTCGTCGCGAGCCGTTGTGGCATCCTTTAGATGAATCAGGTCTGTCGCGTTGTCTTTACTCCTCCTACTGAGACCGGCCATCTCTTTCTGTAGGTTTGTGGCAATCGTTGTGAGGTTGAGCAGCTGGCTGGAAAAGTCATAATTGTTGCTGATGCGAGGTGTGGTCGGCGTTCCAGATCGATTTGTGACATCGGCCAGAGGCTCATCTGGCACTTGCATGGTTTGAAGTGCCAACATTGTGGCGGATGGCGGCGTGTTCTCGCCGTAGATCCTAGAGTGTGGCCTTGAAGAAGGTCGAAGGTTGGGTGTCTCCTTCAAAAATTCGCGTGAAGCTGGTGTTGGCGTTCCGTCTCTTTCTGGGCCAGGAGACATAGGAGACATGTAGTCTTTGCCCTCTCTGAAGCTTAGAGGCGACAAACCACTAGCCATGGATTGTCTCCTAGATGCAGCTGCTGGACGCTCGGGTGATCTCTCCGGAGACCTGTTGTTGTCCAGGTAGTTTCTGAGGTCCTTTACACTGCCGGGCTGCAGCGATTGCATACGTTTGTGATGCGCGCCCTTGATGAGCGATCTCTCTGGTGAGCCCAGAGGTGTGACATTGGAGACATACGACGAAAGCGGCGCGCTGTCGCGCGAAGCGTCTACTATCTTCTTCGCTGCAGCTGCGATCGTGGCAGACGTGTTCGCCCTCGTAGTCGGCGAGTTGGTCCCAGGGTTCAGCGGCAATGGCGGTGGTGCGCGGTCAGGGTCGGAGCTGTCCCACCTGTGTTTGAGCTTTGTTAGCACTCCCATGACTTGATGTTGTTGCGGCAGTGCCACGATCGGAGGAGACACTTACATGGGCACACTGGCTCTGCCACTCGCCTCGGAGAAGGAATGTTTGTGGCTCAGTCCACGCTCACGCGAGGGCTCTCTAGACTCCGATGACATGGCGTCGGATGGCTATATGGAGCCTTTGGAATGGATGTGATGCACTGCTGGAATGCACCTTAGACTGAAGTAGCGCCGCGCAGGGCGGACAATTGCATTGTTCGGCGCACCGGGAGCCTGACGAGATGGAATGCGGGATGTAGGTGGTCGGTGGTCGCGCGCGGAATCACTCGAGGGTAGCAGAATCAAATGTCTCTGATGGAGCGAGAGTAGGAGGGTAGTTGGAGGATGATGTCTTAGCGCAGCCAATGTTGAGGGAAACGTCGGGCTACCTTAAATTGCGAGGTAAACAAACAATCGGGCTTGGGGGCAGCGCCTAAGCTGCTTGGGGGCAACGGCCAGCTCACGCCTGCTTGACCGACGCCCGCACGGAGCTCGGTGACGGCGTGGCAGGGCAGAGCAGAGCAGAGATGACATCGTCCACGTGACATTGTCAACGTTTTCCGCACGACCACGACCAGCTGCTCGGATACTGAGGCACATGTACAAGTACCTGCTGCGCTCCTCAGGCACACAATTTTATTGATGGCCAGGCAGCCGGCGAGATGAAGAGCATCATGTTCAGCTTGCATGAGACAAGATACGCGTACGGCAATGGATTCGTCACCCTCGCCCTCCACTGGCCTCAAGCGTAAACGCTCGTCGCGCTCAAGCTCGCCACAGCCACAAGGCCAAGGGGATGCCGAAGACACTGATTTCAAACTCGCCATATTGGCATCTCTGAACCCGGACAAGAGCCAAGACGTCCTGCTCGATTACCTGCTTGCATACAATGGCTCCGTAGAAGACGCGTCTGGTGCGATCAATGCGCCAGAGACTGCAACCCCGGCGCGGAAGCGCTCTGCGGCAACGGGATATCAATCTTCATTGGCATCTTTTGCGACGGCCAAAGACGGCAGTAATGGCTCGCAAAGCCCTGCGCCTCGGAAGCAGCTGACCAAGAAAGGTCAGACACTTCATCTGTACACACCAGAAGATGTTGAGAACAACACACCATGCTCCATCATTCACAACTTTCTTTCTTCTCAAGACGCCGACACTTTATTGAACGAGCTCCTCGAAGAAGCACCAGCCTTCAGACGAGACGTGTTCCAATTGTTTGAACGGACGGTGGAGAGCCCGCATTCGATGGGCTTTTATGTGGACACACCGCATGAGGTCAAAGAACAAAAAGACCAATACGCCTATAATGGCAGCTACATCTCCCACGTCCGGCAGTCTCGCTCTCAAATGCTCAAGGCTTCAGACTTAGTTCGTCAAGCAGTGAACAGGGAAATCGAACGTCGAACGAGAGACTTTAACGACGGCAAGAAACTAAAATTCCAGTCAACAGACGAATGGCGACCCAATACATCATTTGTCAACTGCTACGATGGCGGCCAAGAAAGCGTGGGCTACCACACCGATGAGTTGACCTACCTGGGACCCAGAGCAATCATCGGCTCTCTGTCCTTAGGCGTCGCACGAGAGTTCCGCGTCCGCAGAATCGTCCCTTCAGACGAAACATCAGCTGCCGACACCCAAGGCCAAATAGCCATCCACCTCCCTCACAACAGCCTTCTGGTCATGCACGCAGAGATGCAAGAAGAATGGAAACACGCCATCACACCGGCGCAAGCAATCGACCCGCATCCCGTGGCGGGCAACAAGCGCCTGAACATCACTTACCGGTGCTACAAGAGCTATATGCAGCCGCGATACACGCCACATTGCAAATGCAAAGTGCCTTGCACCCTAAGATGCGTGCAGAAGCAGAAGGCTAGTCGGGGCCGGTACATGTGGATGTGTATGCGTAATTACACCCCGGGAGAAAAGGGGTGTGCTTTCTTCGAATGGGCGGAGTTCGATCAGGATGGTAGGCCACCGTGGGCTGAGGGATACAAAGGAAACGTGAACATGCCTGCTGGACTGCGAGAGGAGGCTACAGCTGGCTAGTGAAAGGCTTTCAATATCCCACATTGACGCTCCAATGGTGCATGTACTGCCCGTCCCATCCCAAGCAAAATTCGATGGTGCTGAGCTCAAAGTATTCTCAGAGTCAATGCGAATGATCGATGAATCGCTTTCCGACAAAAGGCATCTTGTTGCGACAATAAGACCTGATCGGACGCCCAGGGTTAGGGTTGGCGTTATTCATGCACCAAGCAACGATCGATCACATCCATGTTCCGACGCATGATAACCATTTCATAGAAGCAAAGCAGCCTATATCCGAGCCTAATCTGACGTTGTACCTGGTACATCAGTTATATACGCCAGGGACGCGTGGAAAGGCGAGAGACCGCTTTTGCCTGGCTTTCGCAACATCGAAGCATGGACTGGGATATTTCGATTGACAGTGTTAAGCATTCGACTTCATAACCGCTGCATAGTCTTGACAAGAGGTACTGACGCTGACAAATCCACAAAATCCGCTTGAGACTGACCACCATCGGATACTCTATCTAGGATCTCATCAGATTCATCGTAGCCTCGACTGTCCAGTGTCCCTGACAACGCCGCGACGAATCACAAGGATCAATAGCCCATACCGAAAACTAACGAGGACCGCAAAGATAACGAGAATTTTTTCATGAATACATGAGGCATTATATGTACATAGACACTATTATCATATTACCACATCTACAAAAGCTGGAACACGACCATACCCATCAACCCAGCAAAAACGGCACTGTACTGTAGACCACCGAAATGCAGCGAAGAAGCAGCACTCTCATCGTCATTCGATCCGTCCGCACTACCATTGACAGCGCCGTTGTCATCGCCATCGAATGGCAGGCCCTGGTATCCGAACGTCACGTTCTGCGGAATACTCGTGTTGTAGCAGTTGCCGCCCATAATGTCCAAACCCTTCAAGTCATCAGCGTGCTCGAAGAACATGTACTTGTTCTGATCCAGGCCTTCGAACTTGCTGGTGTCGTATGGGAATTTGTCGCTTTCGTCCGTGGCGCTGACGTTGCGTAGGAGGATGCACTGGACTTGGTCGGGGAAGTCGATGGCCATCTGAGGGTAGTCGGACATGATGTCTGGGTTGCTGGTGTCTGCGACGAGCACGAACTTGCGTTCCGGGAATGTTTCAAAGACCTGGTCGAGCAGGTGTTTACGAATGGCGAGGGTGGCCTTGACGTCGCTGAAGTTCAGAGGGCGGGTGTCGAATGAGCCGCCTGGGTAAGTTGCGTAGATGTATTGCATGTAGGCGCGGGTGACTTGCTCGGGAGTGGTAGTCAGGTAGTGGAAGTGGACATCAGGAAGGTTGCGAGACCAGTTGCCGTAGATTTCAGGCATGTTCTCCCATGGCTCGAAATCACGAGCGAAGGAGTTGAGGAGGCCTTCCTTGGGATCCCAAATCTTGGTGACACGCAGAATATCGTCGATGTCGCTGACAACGGTAATACCCTTAGGCGGGACCAGATACGCAGTGCTGTTGCCCAGAGAGGCACCCTCAACGTGCGTGCTTAGGCGCTGAATCTTGTCCGTTTCGTTGCCGGGAGTCAAGCCGTTGAGCTCAATGGGCACGAACGCGTCGAAATCGCCGAGAAGCGTGGTGTTGTATGGAAGCTGGATATCTTGTGTGCCTCCACTAGCAGTTTCTGCGCCTCCTCCGCCCGGCTGTCCACTGGCTCCTTGGCTTTCCGCAGGCTCCAGGTGAATGGTTGAGACGTTGACGTTGTCCTGCTGGATAATGAAAATCGACGCAGTCAAGTTGCGTGCATTCTCTTGCTGTTCTTGAGGTAGATCTTCAATATCGTTATCAATCAGGAAGATATTGGCAAGATCATTGAGCTTTTCTTCCGAAGTGTTGGGCTGCTTGTACACGTTGCCGTGGAAGCGGATGTTCCAACCCTCCGAAGTCCAGTTCGCGTACGGGTCGAGGTTCAGCACTTGTGTAGGGAGTGCAGCAACCTGGTCGTCATCGATTCCAAGCGAGCTCTGAACCTTGTCGCCGGTAGGGAAGTCCTGGAAAAAGTTTGGGACACCGGAAGCAACGTAAGATGGGATGTCGGAGCCCAGGCTGCTTAGCACAGAATCGAATTGTCCCTTTGCATCATCAATGATGTTGCGAGGGTAATTCACGGTGCGAGATGGGTTGTACTCGACGAGTGAGGGTGTGACGGCAGGTTCGCGAGGAGCAACGGCGTTGGCTGGTGGCAGTGCACCGGGAGCTGCTGAAACCAGGGCTACCAGTGATGCTGGCAGTAGCAGCATGCGGGCGGACTGAGAAGGCATCTTGGAAGAGTGCTGGTGTAGTGATGTTGCGGGCGTGATCGCGTGTCCAACTGCACGAGGAGCTGGCTATCAGCTGTGACGAGGAATATGGTCAACCAAGAAGACTTCCAGGTGAAAGGTGGAAGCTTCAAGTGCCCGTCAGCTCAATGGCAGGAGATGGTGGACGTGAAGGGTGGAGAGCAAACAGCACAGAGCAGAGGGCAGAGTAAACACGACATGAAAGCAGCACTCCTAGCCTACATGTACAAACGCGATCCTTCACGTCGGCAAAAAGCGAGATGACGTCGATAGCAATCGCGAAGTTGATTAAACTCGAGGCCATCTTGGAAACTTGAGAAAGCACGAGCATCTTTGCACGGCTGTTTCGGATCACAGATCGCGTAGAGCCGGGGCTTGGACGTCATCCCAACTGCATCTTGCAACGGGCATGACAGCACATTTTCTTAGAAAATTGATACTATACATGTAGTACAGGCTTTTGGCTTCTGTAGAGCTTGATCTCAGAAGTTATACTTTTCCAATAAGAGCTTCAAATAAACAAGCCTTTTGCTCGGCACGCCTTGTGGATCATTCCAAGCCGAGCTGACAGGGCGTGGTAGACCGAGTGCATGTTAGGCAGCCATCGCTCAACACTATATCATACCATCCTACACAAGAGTACCGGCATTCCTATTCGAGAAACCGTGGATAACTCCACCAAGTTATTCCATCCTGGCAGCAACAATGGCCGCTACTCTCCCTCCACCCATAATCTACTCCCCCTCCAATCCATCCCATACCTCTCTCCTCCCTGCAATAGCCCGCCTCCATGCAGCCTGCATAACACAAGACAACACAATGGCGACATTCCTCCCACCCCTCTCTCACGAAAAGATCCTCGCCTCATGGACGTCGTGGAGCGAACAAGTGAAGGCCGGCAGCCGAGTCATTGTATTGCAGCTCTCAAGTGATGAAAGGGAAGTAGCAGGCGTCGTCAGCCTAGACATGCCCGACACAGAAACGGGCAAGCATCGAAGTGAGATTGGAAGGCTGCTTGTCTCGCCTGACTTCAGGAAGAAAGGTATAGCGAGGAGGCTGATGGCGTTGATTGAGGAGGTGGCGAGGGAGAAGGGCAGGTGGTTGGTGGTATGGCTTTGACTCCATCTTCTAAGATGTCATCGACGGTCACTAATTAATCAACAGATGCTGGACACAACAATTGGCAGTGGAGCCGAGCATGTGTATCCCAGGTTGGGTTACAAAGAGGTTGGTGTCATACCCAACTTTGGCTTCAGTCCTAAAGACGGTAGTTTGCTGGACGAGGTCTTCTTTTACAAGGATCTCAGACAAGGTTGAAGGGGTAGGCGGGGTTGACAGCGATATAACAAGTGCTGTTGTTGTACATTTGGTATAGAGGGTATAGGTAATGTACAAGAGATGAAGGCAGAAGACTAGGAGCTTTCGCACCTTGCGCCTCTCTACTGGCTAGACTTTTGCCAGTTGACCTTGCCTTGGTTTACGGTGGCGTAGCTCATTGTAGTGGGAGAAGCCTTGACCGGAGGTGCGATGGCGGCAGCGCCTGCCTCTGCGGGAGATGTGAGAGCTTCAGTAACCGAGCCTGCTGGGCTGTCGGCGATCTCATTGACGTCGCGAGTGGTAAGCACGTCGCTGAGATGACCGCCACGTGACTGGATGATGATGTTTGCGGGTCCCTTGAAGTGGAGGAAGAGCTGTGAATGGTTAGTGATGTTATACACAAGGGAGTGGTACATGACATACTCTGTCGCCCCAGATGGTCTTCCGGCCCCAAGTCCTAAGCGTGAATGCAGCACTGCGGATGAATCTCCAGACGGTCGATTCCCTCATAGTGTTCCAGAATCGAGTGTTCGGTAGGAGGTTGGTAGGGTTGGGAATCTGGAACCGGAGCAAATTCGCCTTGAATCTGTAAGGCGTAGGTGCGTGTTGCTGCATGCTGTATGCGATCAGGTTGCTCGGGTGCACAACGTACTCCTCGCCGGTCTTGAGGGTGATCTGGTGGATCTGACCTTTGCCGCTCAAAGCGAGCAGACCGCGACCGGTTGCGTGGGTGTTACCCCAGTGTGCAATGCTCTTTATCCGTCCGTCAGCCCACATTCTTCTTTTGTGATCAAACGATCCTTACCATGCTCGTGTTCACGCGAGGCGACAGACTCAGCGTGTGTCCGGTCCACGCCAACAGCGCATTCCGCTGTGTGACCATCCAATCCAATCGTCCGTCAAGATGCACAATGACCATGGAAGTAATGGCCGACTTGGTCGCGATCAACGCAGTGTATGGTGTCGTGGAAGTTACCCGTTGGTAAATGAATGGCACTCCGAGGAAGGCTCGTTTAAGAGGTCCGAGGAGGGAGAGAGTCGAGACAGCCTGTCATTGAGCATGAGCCATGATCGCACGCATGTGTATATCTTTAGTCCTTCTTACATTCTCGGGCTTGCCATTGAAGCCGACCAACGTGCCCTTGCGTGTGTATAGGTTCTGTGAGGCGGATATCGAGGCGGAGAGGAGCGAGAACGGGCTGCTCAGCACTTCAAAGCGCGCATCTATACAGTCTCAGCTTAATGCATGCTATACGATTTGTATACAAGTCTATCCCACCGGCACTTGGGCTCGAGCTGCCACCGCCATGGTTCGGGTTGAGCGTCTGGGTGGGCTCGGTGGAGGAGGGCGTTGCGCTGATCTGGACGTAGCGGCGACTGGCGCGATCAAGGAGAGGCTGACGCTGCGAGCAGTGGCGACAGGCTGCGCAGACCGAGTCCAGCACCGGGCGGCGCATTATTATTATTACTGTGGGTGGCGAGGATGGGCGGTGTTTCCAGTCCTTACCTATCGCATCCATCTCCAACAGCGCCAGCCAGAAGTCGGAAGCTCGCGCGGGACGGCTTCCGCACGGCTGCACCAGAGAAGAAGGTCGCCCGACTTGGCAAGCCACTCCACACTCTGCGGAAAACAGCATCTCATCAACTTCTCGCTCGCGCTCAGCCTGGACTTGCCCCAGCGACGACTCCGAACAACGACATCCACACACTCTCGCCGCCATGCCTACCCGTCTCTCCCAGACCCGCAAGCACCGCGGTCACGTCTCGGCCGGTAAAGGTCGTGTTGGCAAGCACCGCAAGTCTCCCGGTGGTCGCGGTATGGCCGGTGGTCAGCACCACCACCGCACCAACATCGACAAGTACCACCCCGGTTACTTCGGTAAGGTTGGTATGAGGTACTTCCACAAGCTCCAGAACCAGTTCTGGAAGCCCGTCATCAACCTCGACAAGGTACGTTCTCGCTGCACTGCAATCGCAAAGTCTTTGCGAAAAGCCCACCTCCAATGGCAACATGTACTAACAAATTTCCTCACAGCTCTGGTCCCTCATCCCCGCGGAGCAGCGCGAGAAGTACTTGGCCAACAAGTCCGCCGAGACCGCCCCCGTCCTCGACCTCCTCGCCCTCGGCTACAGCAAGGTCCTCGGCAAGGGTCGCATCCCTGAGGTTCCCCTCATCGTCCGCGCCCGCTACTTCTCCAAGGACGCCGAGCGCAAGATCAAGGAGTCTGGCGGTGTTGTCCAGCTCGTCGCATAAGCGGTGAACCGACACCTACGACGACAAAAAGAGAAAAGCTTTTCATCAAGCCCGGCGTTGGAAGGCGCAAGTGCTTTGCGACAAGCGGCACGGCGCTGTGGAAAACAAGGAGGAATGTTGCAAGGATACCTCAATTATACCCATCCTTCTCTTCAGCGTGGTGGCTGAGAGATGACTATGTAAATGACGGCCGCGCGCAAAGCCGGCTCGAATTCAAAGCATCTCTGAAAAAACCTTCTGACGTCCTCCCTCTTGGGAGGATGAGCTGTCTCGTGATCTCGTTGACGTGATCTGCCGTCGTTTCGTCCCGAGCATTGAGCTCTGTCCCTCCGCTCTTGGGATGTCGTGTTTGCACGACCTTTGTAGTTCGCCTTGCATCTGCGCTTGATATGTCCCTCCGTTCGTCTAACATACCACAGGTGTTGCAGTCGTGAAAGCCAGATTGGTGTGCATGAACACCCGCCCAGCTGTCCGCCATCAAATGTGGAGGGTTCATCGCTAGGATTGCTGTGCCCTCTCATGTCCTGGTGGCCTAGAGACGTGCTCTTCTTCGATACCAGAGTCGCTGTTGAAGCCCACAATCATGCGACCAAGTCATACATGGCTGTTACAGTAGGTCAACCTGGCACAATGGTTCTGCTTTGGGATGTACCTCAAATATATTCTCATACAATTTACCGATATGGTAAGGTTCTCAATATCTTAAAATCGGGCTCGCAGCACATCGTCAATCTCAATCAAAAGCATCAATAACATTCCTGCCACTCTCCATCCTGACACTCATCGTCTCTCACGCCCATTAACCTCTCACTTCGTCCAATCACTCTCACAATCCTCCTCATCCTCATTCACGTATGCATACCCACAGAACCGATCCTGCACCTCCAACCCATACAACCCCGTCTGATTCATCGCCCCAACATCCAAATTCGCACACAACCACTCCGCCCAAAGCGAATCATCACTCGCATTCTCCAGCACATGCTCAAAAGCCCTCGTCTGCCACTTCCTCAAGAAAATAAGTGCCTCGTCGTTCGACAGCCTCCTCCCATCCTTGCCACACGCAACCTCATTGACGACACGCCCTTTCAGGCCCGTGTTCTCGAGGGCCGGCACGGCGACGGTAGTGCGGTCGCAGAGGAGGTCTGCTTCGGTGGAGTTGGTAGAGGCGCTGACGAGGAGGTAGCCGAGGAGTTTGCTGGTGATTTCTTTGTAGACTGTTGCGGCGTCGGACAACGGGCTGGCGGGGGCGGAGGTGTTGGTTATGTGTGGTGGGGTGAGATTGGTTATATTTGAGTAGGCGCAGATTGCGGTTTGAAAGCGGTCGGGTTGGATGTTGAAGGCTTGGAGGAGGGCGGGCTGGATGGTGGTGCAGAGGTGGTAGAAGGGGTTTGTGCTGAGGGTGGCATTGTCTGGGCGAGTAATTAGTTTAATTGTTCTCAACTGTTGGCAAGAAGAGCCTTGTTTTGTTTTGAGAGTGATCGTGTCGTTGACATTTAAGATTGAGACGATTAGCTGACTCACGGTAGGTACTTGTATCAAATGCAAAGAGCAAGTGGCTGAGGAACGTGTTCGTGTTGTAGAACAAGATATTCGCTTGAGCGTCATCCCATACATTCCACGAGCTCTGGTTATCAGCAAGCTGATCGCAGAACACTCCTGAGTGAACCGAAAATATCATCAGCCTTGTACCTCAAATAGTGGCAGCAACTCAACATATGCGACAAACGCACTTTCAATGTACCAGATGTCGACTCCAAAGCCCAACCACCTGCGACTGGTCAACCTGTCAAGGTCGTTGCACGCTACCGTTTCATTGTAGAGGTGCGAGCCAAGAAGCTGCCAGCCCCAGAGGGCCGATTGGTTGCGGTAAACGAGATTCCATTGGGGTGCGGTGTCGCCGCTGGCCTCGCTGGGGTTGACGAACCAGGCGAGAAAAGCCAACAGTGTAGAGGCGAAGCTGAAGAGGAGAGGGTGGGTGGGGAGCTTCATCTTTGCGAGGGTAGTGGGATGGAGAGGCTATCTGACGAGAATAAAGGAGGGGCGGAGGATGGAGATGGCGTTGAGAGCAGACACTCATATAGCCATTGGGGAAGACCGACTCCTGCTCTCTGAAGGAAGTAACGAAGATGTGCTACGTTCTTGCCGCGTCGTGAAAGGGCGATGTCTCCAAGGCAGTCGCGCATGCAACTCTGAGAAGATGAACACCGATGCCTTCCTTCTACACCCTTCGGAGTCCAGGATTGGCCTCGAAAGAGGTGAGGGAGGAGTGATGGCGGTGCCACAATGTCCGTCATTAATCGATGGTGCCTGACCCAATGGCCGCGTGCGTGTACCTGAGACACCATGGTGTACGCGAGCGCTCTTGTTTCTCCTCATGCACAAACGACTCCGCCTGCCAAAAGGGCCGTGTTGGTGGTGCACATATTGATTGCTTGACGTAGCAGATCGACAGGTCCCTGTGACACGATGAGCAGGTGGCCGCATGCTTGTGAGGCGTTGTGTTTTACTTTACCGTCCAATGTCGTTCATCCGAGGCAGACAGACGTGTCATTGCCATCACCTCCGAACATGAAAGACTCGAGCCGTGACATGAAACAGAAGCACCACCGGGTACTCGGTAGCACATGCGGTCATCCATTTACGAGTCCCACAAGAAACTCCGCCTCAGCTTGTCCCACGTTACCATCACAACTCTCAATGAAGGAAAAAAAAATGAACCAGGTACTTGCCGATATGCTACAATATGTACAAGCTCAAGCAAGCGAGAAAAAAGACAGATCTAGTCAAGCGCACCATCCGTCCTCATGAGCTTGCCGTCCCACTCCTTGACCTCCTTCAAGCTTGTCAAGCCGTGGCTCGGCTCACAAGTCTTCCTCCCGCTGAAAGGACCGGGTGCGGGAATCTTTGCGCCCTGTGCCGCGTATCCTCTGCCCTGCTCAGGGATCTGCTTGCCCTCGCCGCCGGGGCCGGAAACCTCGTCCTGGCCGCCCACGCCTGGGAGACCAGGTGCCATGCCGCCTGCACCGGTCTTCTCGGCGGCCTCTTTCAGTGCAACCAGGAGAGACTTGGTGGTCTCGGGTGTGAGGTCCTCGAAGAAGTCGTCGTTGATCTGGACCATGGGGGCGTTGACGCAAGCGCCGAGGCACTCGACTTCGGTGAAGGTGAACATCTTGTCCTCTGTGGTCTGGCCCGGGTGGACGCCGATTTGCTCCTCAATAGCCTTCATGATGCCGTCACTGCCTCTAAGCTGGCAAGGGGTCTGCAATGCAGTCGTCAGTGTCCGTACTTTCGCTCATATATTCTCTTGATCTCGCTCCATACCGTTGTGCAGCACTGGATGTGGAATCTGCCCACAGGGTTGCGGTTGTACATGGTGTAGAAAGTGGCGACCTCGTAGACTCTCATGGGCGGCATCTCCAGGATGCGCGCAACCTCGTTCATGACGCTGATGCTGGTGAAGCCGTGCTGTCTCTGGCCAAGGTCGAGCAGCGGCATGACGGCGGCCTTCTTGTACTGGCTGGGGTAGCGGGCCAGCACTTCCTGGATGAGCTTCTCATTCTGGGCGTTGAAGGCGAAGGGGATGTTGAGGTTGTTGTCGGGGCTGTCGCGGTGCTGCGAGGGCGTGGTTAGAGGGGTGGCGAGGCATGGCAGCAGGCGCAAGGAGGAGCATAGGAGCGTACCACGTTCAATGAATCGCTTCGGGGAGCAGCAGAGACGCGGAACTGGCGCTGCTGGTGTCTGGTGGCGAAGCGCGACACACGCGCGGTGCTGCGGAAGGCCCAGGGAGCGAGTTTGGAGGCCATTGTGAGTGGTGTGCGGGTGGTGGAGGGAGCGTCGGGGTTGGTGTCGGGCACTTTCCTTCAGGTATTGACGTTCTTGAGTTGGACTTCGCGATTGCTTATAGCCCGCCTCCTCATTGGCCACACATAAGCTTGGGCCAGACGAGGTTTCGAACGTCCAACATCAACTGCTGAGCGCTACATGTAATAACTTGCGGGTTTCTTCCATGAGCATGCCTTTCACACTTGTTGCAACATGCAGCATCACGATACACGTACCAAATGTATCAATGGTGCTGGATATCGCAACCTTGCAGAGGCCCAAATCACTTGGCTGGCAGGGCTGAGCCCGGAACGTCGTTGCGCGAGCATCACGAGCCAGCATCAGTAGAACGCAACGACGCTGCGCGGCAGGCAGTGCTTGACAGAGCAGCATGTATCTCGCCGGTTGTTGAAAAGGTATAAGTGCCACGACCTTGCACTGGCAAAGAAATTGCAAGATCGACCAGCACAATGCATTTCTCTCAACTTCTCCTCTTGACTTCTTCCTCTAGTTTGACTGCGGCAGCGCCACCGTCTTCCCACCATCGGTCTCAGCAGTCTACGCTGACCAGACAAAGATGCACTGCCCACGATTCGTGCTGGCCTGATGCAGATGCTTGGAATGCCTTCAATCGCTCCGTCTCGGGACATCTCATCGCTTCTCGCCCTTCTGCTGCAGTCTGTCATGATCCCATCTATAACGAGGCACTATGCTACGAAGCAACGGCCAACTGGAGCAGTTCTGACTGGCGTACGGACCACGTTGGAGGATACTCAGCAATCCTGTGGGAGGTTGGCGATGGCCAATGTTTTCCCGACTCACTACAGGAGGCGGCATGCGATCAAGGTCTGGTTCCGCCAATGTCTGTCAATGCTTCCAGCGTCGAGGATATCCAGGCTGCCATCCGCTTTGCCGACAAACATGACCTGTATCTCACTATCAAGAACACAGGCCACGACCATCTCGGCCGTTCAAGTGGTGATGGGTCTTTCGCCATCTGGACGCACAACATGAAAGGTAGAACCTGGCATGACTTTTTCGTCCCGTCGAATGCTCCGAAGGGGACGGCAGGTCTTCCTGCCGTGACGCTACAAGCTGGAGAGCAATGGCTTGATGTATACCACGGCGCTTCAGCACACAATCGTATCGTCGTCGGGGGCTCTGCACGCACCGTTGGCGCCGCTGGCGGGTATCTCACTGGCGGCGGCCACTCGCCCTGGAGCTTCCACTACGGCCTAGCCGTCGATAACCTAATCGAGGTAACCATCGTTACTCCCAGAGGCAAGCACGTCACTCTGAACGAGTATTCCGATCCAGAATACTTCTGGGCCCTGCGTGGAGGCGGCGGAAGCGCTTGGGGAGTGATCACCAGCGCAACATACAAAACTCACCCTCTTCCCAGCCATGTCCAAGTTGCTTTCGTCCAAGCCAACACTACCTCGACCGAGCAATGGCGGAAAGTCTACGCAGCATCGCTTAGAGCTCTCCCTGCTATGACTGACGCAGGATACACTGGGTACGGCTCCACCAGCATCGGCGAGCTCGTGCAATTCATCTTCTTACAGCCAAACGGGACGAATTCGAGTCTCGAGGCTGGCGCTCGCGGTTTCGACGAACTGCTCGCTCTCAATGGCGTGGAGGGCACAAGCGCTGCGATGGGCAATTTCACGCTTCCGACTTGGGACGAGTATATTGCTGCGTTTTTGACTGATCCAAATATTGCTACGAACATCCAAGACGGTAGCAGACTGCTTACATCTGAAGTCCTGATGGAGAAGGCAGACAATCTCGTCGACCTGGCACTAAGATATCCAGAGGCACCGCCGGGGCATAACTTCAGTAAGTGGTTCGAGGGTCCTTCACTCGTGCACCACCTCACTAACAAATGACTCAACAACAGTCGGCAAAGTCAACCCTGTCCATCGCTCTAAAACCTCCGTCCACCCCATTTGGGGCTCGAGTCGCACCGTGATGAGCTTCGGCATCGATTGGCCCAACAACGCTACTCTAGCTGAAAAGCAACGCCGCAAGCAAGAGCTCGTTGAGATCAGTCTAGAGCTGGGTAGGATCGTTGGACCCGAGGGCGGGACTTACGTTAATGAAGCTAACCCGTACGAGCCTGATTGGAAGAATGTGTTTTGGGGAGCGAATTATGCGAGGTTGGAGAGGGTGAAGAGTAGGGTTGATCCGGGGAACTTGATGGTTTGTAACCGGTGTGTTGGGACGGACCTGACTTATGAGTAAAGTCATGCCGACCTCGCACGTCGGACATTACGGGGACAAGCAAGTCATGTGCGAACGATACGAGTATCTTCATTATCATCTCACTCGATCAGTTCAGTTTGTGAGATTTCACTGTCGATTAACAAGCTCACACAACAACGACCTCGATCTGCCCTTATTTGGCGATTGATCATCAAAAATCTGAACTGTACATAGAGCTTTATGACAGTTGAACGCATTGTTTGATATATGAGATGCTGATGTCAATACCTCAATACATCATGTCGGTGCCCACGTGCATGTGCCGCCAACCCCAACCCTGACCCTAATCTAATCGACCCCGCGCCTCGAAAAGTCGCAGCCCACGCGCGAAGAGTCACTTTTGACGTAACTTAGCCTGCGATTGCAGGAAACAACTCTGCCCAGACACAATACACAACACTACGCACAATGGCCGCCCGATTCATCGAGGCGCTCAAGGCGCCCAAGCCGGACCCCAAACCGCTCCATGAGCTCGACAAGTACCTCACCCTCCGCACATACGTCAACGGATACAGCCAGACCGACGACGACATTGAGCTCTGGAAACTCGTTAGGCAGAACAAGGTCGCCGTCGGCCTCATCAAGCAGGGCAACAAGATTGTGCCCAACCTCGCCAGATGGTTCACCTTCATCGACGAGACCGCACACCCCACCATCGACGTTCCCATCAGAGAGAAGAAGGACGATGGCGGCAGCTTCGAGATTGGCCTGCCCGATACCGAGAAGGGTGTTGTCACCCGTTTCCCTCCGGAGCCTTCTGGCTACCTGCACGTCGGTCACATGAAGGCTGCTCTGCTCAACGACTACTTCGCCCACAAGAGGTACGACGGCAAGATGTTCTTGCGTTTCGACGACACCAACCCCACCAAGGAGAAACAGGAGTACGAGGACTCGATCATCAAGGACTTGGAGCTCATGGCAATCAAGCCTGATGCCGTCACCTACACCAGCGATTACTTCCAGCTCCTCCACGACAAGTGCAAAGAGATGATTCAGGCTGGCCTTGCCTACGCCGATAACACACCGGTCGAGCAGCTGCGTGCCGAGCGCATGGAGAGGATCGAGAGCAAGAACCGCAACATTTCCATCGAGGATAGCTTGGCACACTTCAAGGAGATGGAGCTTGGATCTGAGGAGGGCACCAAATGGTACATCAGGGCCAAGATCGACATGAGCAGTGTCAACGGCCGCATGCGTGACCCTGTCATCTACCGCTGCAACCCCGAGGCACACCACCGCACTGGAAACACCTGGAAGATGTACCCTACCTATGATTTCGCTTGCCCGATTGTCGATGCCGAGGAGGGCATCACCCACGCTCTCCGCACTACCGAGTACAACGACGCCAACGAGCAGTACCAGTGGATCTTGAAGAACCTTGGCCTGAGGAAGGTGCACAACTGGAACTTCTCCCGCATGGACTTCGTTAAGACGTTCCTTTCTAAGCGTAAGCTTACCAAGGTCGTCGAGACAGGCAAGGTCTGGGGCTGGGATGATCCTCGTATGCCCACCGTCCGCGGTGTGCGCAGACGCGGTATGACCGTGCCGGCTCTGCAGGAGTACATCATCAAGCAGGGTCCTTCCAAGAACATCACTCTCCAGGACTGGAACTCCTTCTGGGCCACCAACAAGAAGTACATTGACCCGACCGCCAAGCGTTACACTGCTGTCAACTCCGCCAACAAGGTTGTCTGCAACGTTATCGGCGCGCCTGAGGCTCCCCGAATTGAGGAGAAGGACGTCCACGCGAAGAACGCTGAGCTCGGAAAGAAGAAGGTTGTCATGAGCAAGCGCATCATCCTCGACCAGGAGGACGCTCAGTCCTTCGAGGACAACGAGGAGATTACTCTCATGAACTGGGGCAACGCGATCGTCCGCAAGAAGTCTTACTCCCTCAACCCTCTCCAGCTGCTCAAGTCCGCAGACCAGAGGACCATCACCGAGCTCGAGCTGGAACTGCACCTGCAAGGTGACGTGAAGAAGACCGCAAAGAAGGTCACTTGGCTGTCCGAGGATCAAGAGCTGATTCCTCTGACCATGTACGAGTTCGACTACCTGATCACCAAGGACAAGATGGAGGAGGAAGATTCGCTCGAGTCTTGCCTCAACCCCGTCACTGAGGTCAAGACCGAGGCTCTGGCCGACTGCAACGTTGCTGGTCTCAAGGAGAACGACATTGTCCAGTTTGACCGCAAGGGCTTCTACCGCATTGATAAGCCCTTCCAACACGGCCAGAGCGTTGTTGCGTTCCTCGTCCCAACTGGCAAGGCGCAGAAGTAGATTGATCTGGATCACGAAGAAAAATTAGCTTAGACTAGACGAATATCAAATGTGAAACGCTTATGGTCTTGTTGTCGATGGCATCGTCACCCGGATATCGTGATTCCTGGCTGCGATAATGCAGTACTAATTCTTTCTTTCCAAGCTGCAAAGCAATTCAGTCTGTTGGCGAACGCCTCAACGCCAGCGGTACAGTGCGTGGGCAAACCACACGCTTTCCGTCGCTTTGTTAGCCATCAACGCGCAAAATAAAACACTTGAGGTCACTCTTCGGCCAGACCGACCCAAACGACGGACGTTGACCTGAAGATGGAGAACGGAGTTCACGAGTGTTGGCGGGAAAGGCTCCACAAAGGGTCGCGCTTGGCTCCCGTCACCTTCCTGTTTCGACTCGTTGATCCTTGTCCGCGATACCAATCGCAAGCGCTTCGTCAAGCACGAGGTGCAGCAGCGATATGCAGGTCCCGAACCACCGTCATGGAAATTATTTTTCCTGACCTCAACTTGTTTGGCCCGGGTTCTTGATTGTGTTGCTTATATTAACAGTAAGACGACGTTGTGGGATCTCTTTACTGTCCTCCTTGGTCTATCCTCTATCTCGCCATTTATACTTGCATGATGAAGGCTACTATCATTGCTGCTGTAGCATCGGCTGCAGCTGTTTCTGCACAGCTTTACGAAGGGCAGAGTAACGAGAACCACACTTGCGTTCTGGTTCCGGACTATCAGTCTTGCTCGCCAGAAGCAAACCCTCTGACCGTGGACTCATGCTGCGTCGAGACTTTTGGTGGACTCGTCCTTCTCACACAGTTCTGGGACGTATACACCGGCCTTGAGGCTGATGGCCAGCTGCTACCAGCTACTAATTGGACTATACATGGTCTGTGGCCGGACTTCTGGTAAATAATAGCACCTTAGTTCATGCTGCTACCGAGCACCACTGACAGTATTCTTTCACAGCAATGGCTCGTACACGCAGTACTGCGATCTCTCGCGCCAGTATGACCCAGTCCCGTCGCCAAACACCACCAATGGCTTGCCCAATGGTACTGTTGTCCCTGCGTACAACGGTTCCGGTATTGGTACTTTCCTTGAGCCGTTCGGCAGGTTTGATCTCCTTGAGTACATGAACACGTTCTGGATTGCACAGAACCAGCCGAACCAGGATCTTTGGGGTGTAGGTTGATCGAGAATTATCGTCCAACCTAATGCGATACCATGAAGCTTACACAATTTCCAGCACGAATTCTCCAAGCACGCTACCTGCTTCTCCACCTTCGACATCCCCTGCTACGGACCGAAATACACCCAACACGAAGAAGTCATCGACTTCTTCGAGACCACAATTCTCTACAACAGCCGCCTCAACACCTTTGAATGGCTTGCCAAGCACGATATCACGCCCTCCAACAGCACCACACACACCCTTGCCGATTTTGAAGGGGCTTTGAGCGAGGAGTACGGCGCCATCCCGTACGTCGGCTGCTCTGGACCCAGGTACAACGAGACAGCTGAGGGCGAAGGGTCGAGTGACAATGGCCGTACCCAGATCTCAGAGATGTGGTACTACTTCCACGTCAATGGACGTCCTCAGGAGGGTAATAGTGTGGCGCTGGAAAGGACGGGAAGCAGCTCTTGTGCGAAGGCTGAGGGGGCTATTCACTACTTTGAGCGTGCGGACGGGTCTGTCAGGACTTCTGCGCCGACAGACGGGACTGCTGCTGGGTACTGATCGAGTCTGGGCTCTTAGGTGTAACGCGAGTGAAAGCCTATTGCTAGCATAGGCAAGTAACGTCTACCAGAATTCAGAGTGGCTGTGGCATTCGCCAAAATTCATGCCTGATGACCTCGACCAGGACTCCCGTGATGTTTCGATTTCCGTTGACTTGATAGAGCTATTGTGAGCCTGGGTGTATTGTAACTTGTATCTCCAAGCTCTTTCATCTGCTATCATTGTCCGCCGACTACATTCTTCTCACAAATCAGTCGCTGCTCGAGCGAATGACCTCACTGTTCATAAGAGGTGTGCGGATGTCACACAGTTGCACTCTCAATCGTGATTGTCTGGTATCGATGACTCATAGTCTCGTAACGAAGATGTGGACGCTATGTTGAAGGCGTGTCGTTGCTCAGTCATTATAATAGCCATTCCTGCGAATTTGTCAACGTGACAATGTTGTTTGGCCGCTTCTCCAGGCCCAAATTGTGATTAAACGAAGATCTGCATCACTTACAACCTAAATCCACGTCGATCCGATCCCGACTTAACATGCTCAATGGTGGCTGTCTGGAGGCCAATGTTCAAGGGTCGACGGTATTCGAAAGTCCAAGGTATGGACATGACGGGAGCTGTTGGACTAACCTTCCTTGTACGATGTCCGATCGTTGTATCCCTCCAATGTCTCTGTCAAGATATCTTTCGAACTCTTCTTGTGGATGTTAGAACAAGAGGACAGCCTTGGGCAATTGGTACGACCTCCGTCCAACGTGTTTGAGAGGCTGTGCGCTATCCCAATCCGGCGCTGCAATGGCTTGAGCGCGCGGGCGAGTCGGTTGACTCTTGTAAATCTTTGAGCGAGATCAGGTCGATTCTGCCTCCGTATTCAATCCAGAGTTAGCAAGCATCTAAGATAGATCAGACGAAAGATACGCGCATGACTGACCAAAATTGGATTTCACGACATGCAAACCTCTAGCCATCAATTCGTGCGCCGAAGTCCCCGTGTACTTCCAAGTTTTACCAAATGATATCATTTTACCGATCATGTACGCTAAATTTCGAAGCCTGCGCAGGCCTCGAGATGTCGCGGCTGGCTTCAGGAGATGTTGAAAATGATTCGCATTGAGCAGTCCACAGCAGCTGGAGAGTAGTCCAATTTTGATCGATAGCTGGGGGATTTCGAATATTGTATCGAAGATGTGATGACCGGTTGACAAATCGAAAGCGTGCTGGGGTCGAGTCCCTACTTTCTACATGAGCAGGGCATCGAGGGACGTTACCGCTTCAGGCAAGTATTGAAGTAGCCTCGTCACGAGCCATCGACATCGAACCCTTACTGCCTAAAAGTGCTATCAATACGCGGACAACAGTAAGGGCTCATTGGAGGGCGGCGAAACGTAGCTGTAGGTCAACGTACGCACTTGCTCAATGCAATAATCCACCGCTATTCATCAGTCGGACGATATGTTCTTTTGGTCGATACCGGAATACACTCGCACGTGCGACTCCGGATCAGACGGATCGGTTGCAGCCTTTGACAGCCCTTTCATGCCCTAATATTTGTCAGGAGTAGGAAGGTGCGCTGCCACCTCTTGGTCGCTTTTGTACTGTACCGCACATGCATGCGTAGCGCCAGGATGGTCGTCGTCATCTCAGATGGTCGCGCGAGTCAACGAATGAGACATGGCACGGGACCAGCTCTTCGGGAATGGAGATTGTTCCGTGGCCTATGGCATTCTGGCCTGTGAGTCTATTCGTTCCATTCGCCTAACACACAGGCGATGACCTATACGCGTTGCATGAGGGCCAATAATGCCAATAATGGCTCGCTTGGGGCAAAAAATCAGGGTTCACGCCTACCACATGCATGGAGCGGATGTGATTGTGCCGAAACGTGGCTTATACGTTGGCGCGTGAACTTTTGGAGAGCTGAACTGCGTTCGACTGGTCGTAGACTTCATTCCGTTGATGTTGCTCAATGGCTGCATGCAATGATTGATGTGACGAAGCTCGATTTGATTTTCTTCGAACCAAGTGACCAAGCAAAGAGTCCCGAATGACGGAAATGAAATCGCAAACGCGCCAGCTAGCATGTTCGAGATCTTGCGCAGCTCATCGTCACGAGGGTCGTGCAAGATGCTAGTCAAATATGCAAGAGTCAGTATCGGTGCCTCGCATCGAGGCTATGAACTCGCACACGAATCAATAGAGTTCAGCTTTCCGCCATGCTTACCTGGTCGTTGAAGATGATGAGTCTGAAGTCGGCCACATTACGGCAATACAAGAAGGAGATCTTAGTAATACGCAAGTTGACTCGGGCGCAGAGTAGAATCTGACTGCAGCTGCATGGAACTGATTCAAGTCAATCCGTGCTCCCAGTACCGCAGCGCAATCGCTTCCCATTGGCATTTTGGGATGACATTAGTGCGCTGTTTGCCGTACTTGTAACCATTAAGGTGGTTGTTATTCAGGCGCCGCGGCGGTTAAACCGCTCAACAAAGATGCTGGACTGAGGTCTAAATCCCTGTAGAACGATACCGAATGAGAGTTTGCGAGGCCAGCCCGGCCGAACTGACCAGCGGAGTCTCTCCAACTCCAAGGGAGTTGAATGTTGGCCCGCGCTGCTGCACTCAAGCCAGCGCATCCGTGATCTGAAGCGTGCAGTCCGTACCCTGCCTCGACATTACGCGGACTCGCCCCCGAGGCGAACTTAGCATCCGCTGTCACCAAAGGCTTCCCGAAACCTAAGCGGATCACAGAGGGTCACGGCGCAATGAGCGTCGGGTGATGGCGTGGATTGGCCGTTGAAAGAAGGCCTTTGAACGTCGCGGGATGCGCTATCGCGCGGAGACGCTCTAGGATTTGCATGGTCGTGGCGATCGTGCATGCAGACCTCCTGCGATTATCCCTCTACCGTCACTATAACTCTCATATAGAAGTAAGGCAAGGAATGAATGTGTGATCTAGCGAGACATTCAAGGAATTCACCAACAGAGAGTGATGATCCTTCGGCTATTCAAGAACAACTACGACTCCACGAGTCTAGTACGTAGCAGATGAAGGTGCCGAGCGTCATGCGAGTGAAACAGTCTGCAGACTTCCACGCCAAACGTAGATGCCGTGCTGCGAGCTGCCGTGGTGTCTCGCCTGGCGATGGTCAAAGTATGTAGAAGTCCCGGAAAAGCAAGACATCGAAGGCGTGCAATACTTGTCAAGATAAGCCGAGCTGGTGATCTGATCGTCCAACTCAATTGCGGAAATTTAGGTTCAAGCTCGAGAAGCTCGGAATATGGTGGAGTCTTAAGAGCACTCCGCAAGTCGGAAAAGCGTTCTAGAGACAGAGCCGAATTTGAAGCAAGCCGACCCCGAACATTGAGATTACAGGGTTCACGCGAGTTGTGCTGTCCTGTTGTCAGGATAGGAGCGTCTCAAGTCTGGTTCGGTACGGTTCGGTTTGCTAGACGTTCGAGGAGAAGCCGACCGTTGTAGAATTGGCGCACCTTCAATGACGGGGTGAAAATTGATGTGTCAGCCATACGATATGCATGGTAGATAGGGGAGCCTAGCACGTCTGACAGTGGTCGAAACGGCATGGAGATCCTGCCCACGTAGCCGGCATTATTGATCAGGTCCACTGTAAACAAAGCAGGCGTGTAGTCCTTCACGCCGAATATGTGTTTGCTCACTAGTCATGCGACACGAGACTCATGGTACTTCGTGAGAGGTAGGAGGCGTCGACGTGTTTTAAAAGCAAGTATTAGAGCGTGCAGAGAAGCAAGTCGGTCGAATACCATTGGGGTGAAGTATCTTCGTGTCGGAACATCTAAACAGCCGTCCGTCGTCCACTGCACAGCCGTGTAACAGCCCATGTGGCGGTCACTATTCAGGTTTCTCGTGTGCTGCAACTGTGTCGCGCAGCACGCGGCAGCGCGGTTGCTCCCGACTTGAGACTGGCCAGACCGCAGTCGAGCACGGCTTAGTCCCATGCGGGCGGCACATCCTTGTCTTGCTGGAAGCAGACTCGGCAGACTAGGACCACAAGCTGGGGCTTGCTATATATGATCAACCGGCAAAACGGCAACGCGGTAAGAGGGCTTGTGAGTAGTGCACCGAACAAATCCTACCACGACGCCGTTGCCCTCGACAAGGCGCCGGCCATCACTCTTCAAGTCTCAGTAGTCAGTAGTTCTTCTTCCCGCCAGCGTGAGATGCATGACTAGGGAGCACCAATGCAAATAACGTCATCGTGATACTATCGAGACATGTCGGGTGAGGTTCGTAGGCGAGTTTGTTTGCATGCTCCCATGCTCCCATCGAGCCCATTGAGATGCTAGCAAACGGTGTAGCGTTTATGTGTACCCGGAAATAGTGCGTGTGCAGCGCTCCTACACTCAGGAATATACTTGAGGGAGCTTGGACAACGATGTAGGCAAGAAATCGTTTGTGAGGGCCACGAAAGCCGAGTAAGCCGTGCAATTGTTTGCGGTCGACGATGAGAAAAAGAGATGGCCTGCTCTAAATTACTTCCCGCTATGCGAGAGTGGTTGCATGTCATATCCCAATTTGCGATCTTTTGGACGAATAGCGTTGTGATCTTTGGAAGATGAGCTATGCCATAGACGCGCTACAGTAGAGCGTCGTTTCCGCTTTGAAGAGTAGAGGCATGTTTCAATCGTGAGCTTCGATTTGGGCGAATAATCATTCGCGATCGATCTTTCAACGCTTCGAGGTCCGTACATAGAGCCAGTCAGAAGACGCAGGATCACATCGTCTTGTGGGTGTTGTTGCCTAGCATTAATGCCAAGTTCGGGTTGTATAGTAGGCGCCCGTTTGACGACGCTCGGACATGAGGTTGGATGAACTCCAGCACGCCAGGATCGTAGCGTGAAGCCGAACGCGCAATCAAGGTTTGCGCTTGTCAGCTGTAGGTCGACCGCACGTCACATTACTCGCTGAAAATTAGGGCTGAACTCTAGTGTTGCATTCGGAAATCCACCGCCAATGATTGCACCGAATCTGGACTCGGATGCTTAATACGCATCTTGGCCGGATAATGAAGATCTCGCTGTGTCGCCCGAGCCTGATGGTATGCAATATCGCTGTGGCTTGCCATCAGCGTGGGAGTGCATCACACATCTCATGGCCACGCCATCTCGGACGAGATCCGACAGCTGAATAGTAGATAGCGCTGTGGCGCGGAGAAATACGCTTAGCGTCCGCCTACAGCTATCAAGACTTGGTCGAAGCGGCCTGTAAGCTGAGTCGACAACCGTTCGAGGCTTTAGAGAAGAACCGAGTCATGCTAAGCGTTTGAAGAATGGCGGCTACTAGCAAAACAGTGATAGAGATAGGACTACATGACTGGTACATGCATGTGCTGCAATCTCGATACCCGATACCCGGATTGTATTGATGCTGGTTGAATCTATACCGATGTCGCTGAACACATATCGTTTACGGACTGTCAGTTATAGCTTGTACTGGAGGAAGATGTCAGCAAGGAGGGCCGCTTAACGTCACACAAGTCGCATTAACGCATATCAACTGTTGTGAAGTCGGGGAGAAAGTATTAGCAAAGTTAGTTTGTTCTCGAATCAAACTCTGTCTTGGCTGCTTGGGCAGAAGAGGGTCTCCCGAGTAATTCTGCATCCAGCTTCGAGATTGATGGGGAGAAACCACAATAGCGTCGTTGATGGGCCGGCATGCCGACAGTCTACCGTCCACATCGAAACGATTCATTTCGCTATCAGACAATGCGCCTCATCGCTCGGCATCTGAGATGAACTTTGTGAATAGTGCCGTGCGGCTCCATGGTCTGGCGTTGGTGTGTATAATAGAATTCAAACTCTGTAGTCAAAAGCCGAGAGTCTCGATTTTCCTTTCGCGGCATCTCTGGCCGGTAGAGTTTGAGACTTGCAGTAGCAAATCCACTCACGTTTGGCTACCACGCGCTACCCTGCGCATCTCAAAATGTGACAGGCACGCTTGTGGTGATTCTTTGGTGATGGCTATGAGAGACGCACACTCTCCTACGATCCATGGAAAATTGACCAGCGCCCAGCCTGCTTGCGAACAATAACAAGGCTTGGTAACGCCACCTCTAGTATGCAGTATTGTCGGTAAGATCCGAGCAGAAGCCAATCACAGTAGTGTCGCTACGTTAGCCTATATAGATGATGATCTTGCTCACATAAACGGCGGAGCCCGTAAAAGATCGAAATTGACAGCGTGTGGCGCTTCCTGAAGACGTAGAGTGCACATGCACGTAGGGCGCTCGGAAACTTCAGCCGATGAAGAGCTGCAATCTAAGTAGCCCTGATGCTCGGTTCGGTATGCAGGCGATTGAGCAGAGCGTTTTGGCAAAGCGGCTGGCAGCGGCGTGTATCTGCAGCATGCCATGTCCCGCGTTTGCCGGCTCGTGGCGTTCTCGCAGTCTATCGGGACAGCGTGCCGTCGCTCTCCTGCGCGGCAGATTTCCGTCGGCCAGTGGAGCGAAGGGAAGTGTGGGAGGCCTGAGAGTGGAGTTGCCGGCGGAGAGCGCGCAACGGCGTGTGTTGCAGACGATACCCGAGCCTTGGACAGGCATACATAGACGAGATAGACCAGGGCCTGCGGCGATCACAGGCGAGATGAGCCAACGCCAGTAGGAGCACGGCTCTATGCTCTGCTCTGCTATCGTACGCTGCCACCAGCGTCCAGATGGAGGCAGTCCAAGGATCGACTGGTAGACAGGCGGACAGGCTCGAGACAGACAGGCACTGCGACTGGCTGGGAGTGCCGCTGCAGGGCATGGACGCGGCATGGGCATGGGCAGCAGCGTGCAGAGAGCGAGCGATCGCCATTGCTTGCCGGCCGCCAGGTGCTAGTCATGCGGGCCCTTGGCGCGCGTTCGGCAGTGTGCAGTGGTTGTGAGGCTGCCGTCGGATGCGGCTAGCGCACAGAGTAGTCGGCGAGGGCTCTGCAGCCGCTCCGCCAGACGTGCGGCGCATCGCCCATACCTTAACTGACATATGGCCGGGAATGGCGAGCATGGGTCGTCTGGGGAAAGGCGTGCACGCTAGACAGGCATCGTCGGATCGAGGTGCACCCTTCACTTCGCCCGCCAGCAGCAGTAGTGCCAACCCGCTCGCAGGCGTCGATCTGTTCGCAACCACGCTCGACTCTCGAGCCACTACTGCTCCTCCTCGCCAGCATCCTCCCGAGTCTGCCTCTCGCAGACCTCATGTGTGCTGCTCTGCCGCCCCGTCCCTGGCACGCCGTCCATTCCTTCTCAGCGCCCTCTCCGCCCGCCTGGCCATCTCAATCAGCCTGTTGAGAGACGAGAGTGGACTGCCTTACCTCCACCCTGAGCCCAAAGCGTGGCGGATTCGTTCTTCTTCTCGCCTACCTCCTCTTGCCACCACCACTGCTGCGGCTACCTTTCTCTACCGACACCTGTCTTCGTGTGTTTGTGTCTGTGACCCTGCACACGACACGACCTGGCATACACGGCACTGGGATTAACACCTATCGGCAATCTGCAGCGTCCTACCGTCCCACGACCCCCGTTTACCGAGAGCTGGCCCTTCCCCGAATTCGAAACGCTCCGTCTGCACGACTACATCTCGGCTTCCCATCTTTACACCGACCCGGCACGGAGCATTTGCCTACTTGTGCTCGATCCCGGCTACCGACTACAACCTGGAAATTGGAATCGCTGCCATTCGTGCCACGCCTTGACGTCTGATCCAACGGAGGCGCCTCCGTTTCATAGAGGACCTTGCAGGAAGCACAGCCCTTGATCTATAGTCCCCGGTGACCCGCCGAGCTGAAGCTCGCACGCGGCTTATACTTTGACCAAGCCTATCTGTTCGATAGTGAGGTTTGGACATTCATGACGCAGCTTTCAGAAAGCCACTCAGTCCCACTTCTAACAACGACTTCATCACCATAAAACGTTGTGGCTTCGACATGAGCAACGGCGAGCTACGGATCATGCTTCCCACGAACGTTCCTCCAGCCGGACAGCCTAGGATATATTCCCCATACGAGGCACGTCCGGAGTATGCACCACACGCAGGGCCTTCTTTCGCTGGCCGCCAGCCACCCATGGAGTTGCCGCGGCCACATGAACCGCGCTCGAACAACCATTATCCCGGGCCTCATGTCCAAGACTCAAACCCAAGACAGGCTGAGTCGAACGGCCACCGCCTTTCTGGACAAACGTTACCAAAGTTACGAGACATCATGTTGACGCCTGCTTCTCATTCCTCACCGCAGTCGCAACAAACAACATGGCCACAGCAACCTCCGGTGCAGCGGTACGAACCACGCACGGTCGAATCTTCTGGCTCACATCCCAATGGTTCCCACCCGCCGCACGTAAATCATCCACCACCCGAACCTCATGGACCGTATCAGCAGTCACAGAATCGCCGACTTGATCTACCAATTCTCGAAACGCAGCCAGTACCTCGGCAATATCCTCAGGCGCCTTCAACTGCGTCTTACGGCGCCTATCCTGGAGACGGACGCGATGTTGTAGACCCGCGATACGAGCGCCCCAGGCAGACATCTACGGGCTCTTACATGACGGCGGCACCAAGCCCTTACACTCCTTTGCCGGGCGAGCACGGTACACACAGAAGCTCAACTGCGTCGTATGACCGTCCCGGAAACCCACCGTTCACCCCCACTGGCCCGGAAGCTTCTAAGAAGTATCTTGGAATGAAGGACTTCCCAGGTGAAGGAACCTTTCACGTCTACGAGGGAGGGTATCGGATACCTACCTCGGTCGATGGTGAGACTGTGAATCCCCAGTGGGGCCTTACCAAAGCGAATAAGCCGCGCAAACGACTGGCGCTCGCGTGTCTGGACTGTCGGGAGAAGAAGATCAAATGCGAACCGGGCGCTAGCAGCTGTTTGCAATGTGAAAAGGCCAAAAGGCCTTGTCGTCGGTACGCACCAGCATGTTTACCAAAGATGACGGATTGTACTAACCATTTCCAGAGCGCCAAATCAACCGATCACAAACGACAGCAACGGCAATCCGCAGTGGAACTCAGAATCTGGCTCACCAACACACGTGCCTCACCCACAGCCCGTCGATCGCATGCCAGATCATGTGCCAGCTCATCAAGCAGCGGACCAAATGCCTACGAGGAACAACCGTTTATCCGACCAAGATCCTTTTGTGAAACGGAGAGCCCCAGACGAGGATGCCTTGGGAGGCGCCCCAGTCAAGAAGCACCAGTCGATGTCACCTTCAACAATATACGGGAAACATGCGGCGTCAAGCCAGCCTCGATACCCATCATACTTGGACCATGGCCCACCCACCACGTCTAAAGCCCCAGAGTTCATGTCTTGGGAAGACGATCCCTATCTAACGGATCCAGAGTCAACAATCCATCTTACGGAGAGCTACTTTGCGCATGTGAACAGCGCAACGTATTGCATGTTCCCTCGCATGACTTTCATGAACTGGCTTACTACTTCTCGAGAAAAGTGCCAGAATGAGCGCATGGTCTTGTATGCTTTACTAGCTATGGGATCTGTTTTTGCAGGCCACAAATACGCTAGTATGGGAAAGAGATGCGCGGAACTGGCGACAGATGCTCTGGCTACAAAAATTGGACGATTCAGCCTTCCCGTGATACATGTTCGACTGCTTCTGGCGCTCTACAATTTCGCAAAGGGCAACGAAGGAGCAGCATGGGACTACTGCGGCCTAGCAATGCGCGCTCTCAGCGCATTGCGCTACAATCACGAAGAGGGCTGTCTCATTTCTCCAAAGAGAGAAAACCCCATCCTAGAGTACGGACTTACCAGGGAGCAGGTGACCGAGTGTCGCCGTCGAACCTTCTGGGCTGGGTTCCTTATGGACAGGTACAACGGCTTTTGTGGAGGCATGCTTTGCTCGATAAACCCTGCAGACACTTACCTTCGCCTGCCCTGCGCAGAAGATGCATACGAAAGCAGCGTGGCTTCAGCGGCGCCTTTCTACGATAATGGGATAGTCGACCGCACATTGACCACACTCAACGCCTCTAGTCCGATAGCACCCATGTCATGGCTGACTGTGGTAGCTGGGATCTGGGGCGAAGCAATGAATTTCGTTTACCGCGCAACCAACCATAGCCGACATACTTACCGCCAGGCGTACGAAAAGGTCTACCACGATACACATGCTGCAATGCAGGACTGGAGCTCGCAACTTCCAGGATACCTGCAATACAGCGAAGCAAACCTGGATAGGAGCATACAGGATGGTTACGCCGGCACGTTTGTATCCATACATGTGTTGCACCACTTTGTGCTTATGAAGCTCAACCGGTGCATGCGCCATACACTTGCTGCGGATCTTGTGCCGCGTAATGTCCGCGCCGCTCATTATCACGCGCATCGGCTGCTTGGCATCATGCGCGCTGTGAGGGAGGTCAGGCGTGAAATCGTGCATCCAAGAAACGGTCAGCCTTCGCGCTTTGAGCTCAGCGTGCCATTCTTGGGCTATGCAACATTATCAGCTGTTGACATTGTCGGTGGCGGTGGCCCTGATTCTACACTCGGACCAACTATGGATGGCATGGCAAGTGGCCTCGATTGCCTAAAGGAACTTTCGCAATTCTGGAACAGCGCTCTGGAGCAAAGTAGAAGTGCAGAGCGCCGACTTTACCAGCTGAAGAACGTTCTGTCTCGACCTTACAAAGCCTCGAGCGGATGCTGGCTAGGCCGAAACTGGGGACTGGAAGGGCCTCTCGAACAGGAATTTGAGCTCGAAGCTGATTGCATTTATGGTGTAGACAACAAAGTCTATTTTGGCGCATTGGAAGATGACATCGCAAATGGGCGGTCTCGTGTGTAAAAGATTGGGCACATGGGTATCGGTGTTCTCATTGTTCTTCGGCTACGACACCAAGACGGGACTCGAAGATAGTCGCAGTCATCGACGAAATATATGTACAGAGGGATTTCATGGACATGGTTTTGCGCACAGCTCCCGCGTTGAGGCGCCAGAACATGCTATCAGTGCTTGCAACGATAATTCCTCTTCTTCTGAGACGATCGGTATGCGATCTCGAGCTTGCTGTGACAAAGTATGGATCAAGCTTCACTTCTCATCTATACCAGAGCACAAACGATTGAACGAAGAATGTTCACCCAATGCCTTCGTGCGTCAATTGTCTCACTCTTATGCCGGTACACGAAGAAAACAGCCAGCAGTTACACAACGATCGAGTCTCGGTCGGTACTACAGATGTGCACCGTTGCTCCAGATGCACGCATGCATATGCACCGCCACTAGCCGACACACTACTGCTAACCCGTATGTTTCACAGAAGCCTGCCTGAATATCGTCGCCTCGTCAAGCATGAGTCGGCCCTTTGCAACGCTGCCCGGTCAGCACCAGCATCATCGATTACGCATACATTGGTTCTTGACCTTCATGCAGACCAGCAGAGAACAGAAAGCCTCCTCCCGCATGTCAGGAGTCAATCGGCGCAAGTGCCAGCCAACAAACGCCACGAATCGCACAAACTTCGTCAGCGACGTTTTGACGGGCCCCGCAGCCGGCTTCTCGCGTGTGAGTGGATATGTGCCATGTAGGTGTGATTCCGCAAGCTTGCTCTGCTCAACTCTCTGCCGGCCTGCCGTCACGACAGCCTAGAAGCACGCTTTCTCCTGTCAATTTTGGCGCCCAAAGTAACACAGCGTTCATGCGCCTGCATACATAAACCTTACATGTTCGCCTACGTGCGTTGATATATTACACCCGAGCTGTGCCCTCTGCCCTCCAAGAGGAGCCGGCGATCGATACTCCGCAGCAACTGCCACAAGGAGTAAGCCGTATTTGGCTGCAGGCATGCCCAACAGCTCGTCCAGTCGCTGGCCAAGCGTTCGACTCACGGGCCGTTTGTGTGCAGATGTTTTTCTGCTACGTGCGCGGACACCGCAGAGCTGGAGTCGGAGCCACCTCCTTCAAGGTTTGGACGGCGTCATACACAGACTCCGACTAGGGCAACTACCCGTGCGGACCCTCGGACGACGTTTCTGCGTTTTACGAGTAATTCTGCGAAAGGCAACAGCCTGAAGGTCATAACTTGAAGACGTGCAGAGACAGCGCTGTTCGGCGCCCGGCGTCCGCGGATAGCGTGTGTCTTTACGGAAGAGTTCTCTACTTCTGTCCAAGATGCCAGGCTGGAGTCAGGAGGTAAGTGACCAGGCTGCCAGGATCCCCTCTTTCGGCAGCTTGACAAGGAGAGGCCAGGTGCCAGGGTGGCTTGGACAACGCATCAAGGGCAGGCTTTAGCCGGCCTTTCGGTATCGATCCATGGCTGTTCATCAGGATGCCGGCGCGCGCTAAAGGGCGGCCTGCAAAGTGCCGCGGCTCCCGTTAGTACTCCGCGCCGCATCGAAGGGCCGAGGGAGGCGCTATGCTCTTGGCGTGGTTGTTTTCGCAATTCCATCGAGAACTATAACCGCGCTTATAGAGTACGTACTACTGTCAAGCACCCGTGGAGGGAGATGGAGCTCGTGGAGCCCCGGCGCCTCAGCCGCAGGAGGTGTTGGGTCAGCTAGCTTCCTGTACTGTATATACGAGTCCCGGAGTCTGGAACATCTCAACGCACCCACGTCAGGCGTCGGTTGGGCAAAGGTCAGGAGTAGCGTGTCAGTGATATCAGCCGATGTGCCATCGGAGGCATCGGCTCCATCTCATCTCGATACGACGTCCCGAGAAGGCGAGTGAGACTGTCGGTATAATGCAGTACAGTGACGCGGTACGTGTACATGCAATCAAGCGAGCAGTCTGTGACGAAACAACAGCCTCCTGCAGGATACAATATGCGCAGCTGAGGACGCGATTCGATGCACGAAGCATCCAATATCACACGACATGGCTCGCGAGGAGCGTCCAACATCCCGCCTCGGCCGGCAGTGCTGATCTGGCGGCAGCAACTAGCCGAGGGCTATCGTTTGCGCTATCCGCATCCCTGCTTTTAATTTATCCTGTAAAGACTGGGGGGCTGAGCTGCCGATTGGAGGGATAAAATTATAGACCTCGGTATATGTTGGAGGATCGAGTCTTGGGTGTGGGAGGTATATGAGAGCAGCTATACAGACATGTGAAAATGACGTACTCGAAATGGTACGTTAAGTGAATGGTTGCAAATATCTTGCATCCTCATTTGGAGCACGCTCGGTTTGTTCCGCACATCCATAGCGAAGCGAGGGAGGCGATGCCAGCTGATAAAGTGTCATATGCGGCACGGTCAACCGACTGGCGAGATTGCGTCCATGAGGTGCGATGACACAACAATCTCGCATTCATGACATCTCCGCAGACCATGTATGCTTCCTTTTGTCGGTACTAGCTGCCCTGTAGCTACCGTGTGCCCACTTGCGAACCCCGAGACATAAGGTAATCCGGGGTATGCTCCGCGCACATCAAACCACGCCCACATGTCCTGCGGACCGCCATTGGTCTCGCTTAAGGTCGTGAGCAGGTATGTGCCGCTGAAGACCTTCCTGCATAAGCGCTGAGCAGCAGCATGCAAGCCAAGTCGCAGAGCTTTGGACGAACAGCCGCGCTTGACGCTGTGCCGCTATCAGACGCGGCAGAACGTGGCCAGCTCAATATTGATACACGCCACGCTTCAAGCTCAATCATCATAACCCCTTATCGTTACTTCCCCGTCGTCAAAGCCGCGTTGGCTCTCGTCAAGACCATAACTCTGGCCTCGCGTGCCTTCCTGGCGCGGCTGATCCTTGGTCTTCTTTTCCACGATGTCGAACTGGGCAAACTCCCGCCTGGCCAGCTGCACGTTGACCCTGGCTGCATTGAACGTGGCTTCGTCACTCGACATCACCACTGCCAGGTTTGTGTTCTCCGTCAAGCGCGTGATGAAGAACATGAACGCGCCCGTCTTGATCTGCATCTCCGCAAAGCTCGTCTCGGATGCGAGCATTCCCGTGTGCTTAGCCATCGAGTGTTTGTGTGTCTTGAGGATGCTGCTGATCCGCTCGAAGCGATCGGTGTATGGGTTGTTCGCTTCCTCGTCTCGCGTGATGTGTGTGACGGCGAGGCACGTCGTGCGTTCGTATAGTATCAGCTCACGAGCGTCCAGTAGATCCGCCAGTTTGCGAAGCATGCCTTCGATTGTGGCTGCGTTGGGCACCAGGAAGTAAAGGACTTGTGTCCAGGCCCGGTACAAGCTCTGGTCCCATATCGACGTGGCCCATAGGTCGACCTGTTGGTCGGTAAAACCTTCCTCTGCACATCTGGCACGAACCTCTTCCGTTTTCTGGTGGAAGATTTTGGCCTTCTGCTCCGTCGGGACAAGGTCCATCTTGTGGATCAGGATGAACAGCTTGCTGCCGGGGCTGTGCTCGTGAAGAGCACGTAGAGTGGCGGCAAAATTAATCATATCAGCCGCCGGTTCACGTGAAGAGATGTCGATAACAAAGATCATGACTGCCACTGAAGAGAAGACATGAGATCTCTGATTGTTGAGATAGGACTCCACGAACGAGTCTTGACTGTCGTGTTCCGGATTAGCCACCAGTGACCAGCTGACATGCTCGTGGCAAAGAGATAGATACGACTTACCCTCCGCAATCCCACAAGTTCAGTAGCAGATTTCCCATGAACTTGACGTTGCTATGCTCTACATCGATGGTTGCACCGAGCCTTCGGACGTCCTTCGCCACATAGTTGCTGAAGATGATGGCTCGCATGGACGATTTGCCCGCGCCAGAACGGCCCATCAACAGCACTTTGCGCTGCTTCTGGCGCTTGCCACGCTCCGGCGTGCTCATGGCGAGTTTGATAGCCGGAGTGTGTAGGGAGTTTGAGTACGGTGTTGATGTTGTTCCTAGATGCTCTTATCAGGCAGCACGGGTCGAGCGCAGCCACGAACTCTCGCTCTGGAGGCGCCTTGGCGCCGGCTTCAATGATCTGCAACTGCTTCGAAGCCAACTATTTCTTGTCAACACCACAACATCCTTACACATGTCTCCTTTTCTCGCATTGTTAAGGCACATTCACTGTATGCATCCAATTACACATATCACGATTTCTGTGCTGTTAGACGGGGTGCACAGGAGCGAGACCTACCTCCTGCGACTAGGGTCGTTTCATGTTAACAATCTTTCCCTTCCAGCTCCACCTCTCAGGAGACAGCGCAGTAATATGTCTTTGCTTGCCGCTGCAATCCGTGGTGTAATATTGCGCAGAAAGACAAGGCTTCACCTGTATCAAGTGGACCTCAAGTCTGTTTGCAAGAATCCGAGATCTCATAACAGGCGATTCCAATTGTTTGGCCATGGGGATATGAGCCCTGTATCGAAATTACGGACTCTACGTTTCGCGCCAGTATAGGTGCCATCAACGAGGTAGGGCTTTCGACATGATGAAGCAAGGGTGCAAGGAACGACTTATATCCTTCCTCTTCGCAAGTCGTTCGATTCGATTGCTCACTCTTTACACCTACCACAGTCACTCTTTAATTTTCACTTGCCCATCTTCGAGCTGGCTCTCGGGGAATCATGTATTTCTCATACACAGCTGCAGCATTTGCTGCCTTCTACATTCTGGCCAGCGCCCAGTCCGCTGATCTGAGTGGCAAAGTTGGGCCTTTGACTTCGATCGAAGACAAGAAGGCCGTGAAGACCTGCGACATCACCGACTACGGTGGCAAGGCCGACAGCGACATCTCGACAGCCCTCAACGATGCGTATGTCGCATGTAAATCCGGTGGCGTGGTCGTCGTCCCTTCTGGCAACTACAATCTTGAGAACTGGGTTGTGATGAAAGATGGCGACGCGTGGGCGCTCCAGCTTGATGGCATCATTACCCGCACTGGCAAGGAAGAGGGCAACATGATATTCATTGAGCACACGTCCGACTTTGAACTTTTCTCAACGACCTCTAAGGGCGCCATTCAAGGTCACGGTTATGAGTTCCACAAAGAAGGGTCTATTAGTGGTCCTCGCCTTTTGCGCTTGTACGATGTCACCGACTTCGCTGTTCACGACATCGCTCTTGTCGACTCTCCCGCTTTCCATCTTACTGTCGACACTTGTAAGAATGGCGAGATCTACAACATGGCTATCCGCGGCGGTGCACACGGAGGTCTCGATGGCATCAGCGTGTGGTCGGAGAACATCTGGATTCACGATTGCATGGTGACAAACAAGGTAGGTTGATCACTGACAATCGCAACAACTATCCGCTAACGATATACTCAGGACGAATGTGTTACTGTCAAATCACCTGCTAAGAACGTCTTGGTCGAAAACATCTATTGCAACTGGTCGGGTGGTTGCGCAATGGGCTCGCTCGGAGAAGACGTCAGCGTGTCCGGCATCACGTATCGTAACATTTATACGGTGCAATCGAACCAAATGGTTTGTCTAAACATACATGACCTTGCAAAGAGTATCAAGTCATAACTGACGTTTCATTCGCATTAGTACATGCTCAAGTCCAACGGCGGAAGCGGCACCGTGTCAGATGTCGTCCTCGAAAACTTCATCGGCCATTCCAATGCGTACAGCTTGAACATCGAGCAATACTGGGAGAGCATGAAGACTCTTCCAGGTGATGGCGTGCAACTCTCCAACATCAAAATCAACAACTGGACCGGCACCGCAGCGAATGGCATGCAACGTGGTCCTCTCCAAATCAAATGCGCCGATGGTGCGCCTTGCACCGGGGTAGATGTCTCGGATTTCAACATGTGGACTGAAAAAGGTGACTCGCAGTTCTATAGTTGCCGAAGCGCCTATACTAATGGGACGGACTCTGAGGCGGATTACTGCTTGAAGAGCGGATCTGAAACAGAGTACCCCGTTACGACGAAGACTGTCACTTCGGCACCTACGGGATACGAGGCGCCGAAGCTCGCTGACGATCTTGAGAAGGACTTTGGGTTCACTGTTAGCATTCCTGTTCCTGCTATGCCGACTAGTTTCTTCCCTGGACAGGCTCCGATCAAGGCTCTTGCTGGAGTTGCATAGATTGCTGCGATTATTTTGCACGGTCTTGTGTGCGCTGTGTAAGATACCAAAATCCATCTTCGTTCGATGTAGCTATCGCATTGGGTTCTATTGGGTGGTAACAAGCATGGTTGAGTCTGTGGTGAGCATATCCATGAGCCTGGTCAACTTTACGAAAGGTTCTACGGAGCGTCTCTTCATGTTGAGTCGAATTGCTGGGTCAGCTCAAACAGGGCAACCCTCCAAGGAGCTATAAATCCCATGCTTCTTGGAAAAATAGACGCTATGACCTCTGAGAGGCCGCAAGCGTGTATATCAAAATTGCACATGGACAATTGATAGAGAATGACGCTGTTCGTTGAGCAATGATTAGGGTTAGAGTTGGGGCCTAGGATGGGCGTGTCCATGTCACTCTGACGTTTCACCGCTCGCCATACATGTACTCCACAAGCGTGAAACTTGGAGGCACTAACGCACGTGTTGCGGCGCGCCAATGGTCGCGCCCGTGGTCCATGAACTAAGCCCGTAGCACCACCCTCGAACCAATTCCGTCTTCTTCATGCTGGACAAGTCATTTGTGTTGACTGCAAAGAGCCTCTGAACCAAAATGCCATGACTGTGGATTAGGCGCATTTCGACACAACACCATGAAGTTCGCGAAAGAGCTGGAAGAAAACCTGGTGGCTGAGTGGAAGGAGAAATATCTGGACTACAAGGGCGGCAAGAAGAAGCTGAAGGCAGTCTCCAGGGCTGCCAGGAACGCAGAAAAACCACCTTCGCACGCCTGGGCGCGCCAAAGCCAACCCTTCAACAACTCGATCCGAGACGGGCCTGTTCAATCCTTCCTAAACCGCCGTTCGACCAACGACCAGCTCGCAGATCCTTTGCACAGCCAAGCTGGTATTCCCACAGGCGGCAAAGATGTTGTTACTGCAAACTCGCACAAACCACGAGCAGGAGATCTTGCGCCACCGACAGGATCGCAACCGCGTCCAATCAACGAGCGAAGCCCGCTGTTTGCCAAAGATCGAGAACAAGAGAGTGAAGGTCGCCGTTTGACACGATATGGCAGTATCATTGGAAGTCCGCCCAGGGACGGAAGCCCGACAATGGAACATTTGCAAAAGCAAGCATCGTTGCTCGAGCTTCCGGACCCAGCGCTGGATCCCACCATTCCAAAGGTCCAACAGGGTCACGCACCTAAATCGGACGCTCAACGACCTGTCACTGCAGGCTCGCCTCTCGAACCTCGCACAGGTAGACCTCAATCTGCGCAAATGAACCATACTGGTAACGCCTACGAGATCGCAAACCCTCGAGATGGAACACCGAAAGACGCCAAATCACCTGGCGGTCGCAGCTTCTTTAGCCCGAAACGGACCAACACGTTTTCCGGAACTAGGCCTTTCGTGCAGCGTATGCTCTCCGTCACCGGATCACCCGATCAGACCCGCCACGCCCATGAGGATGTTGCTTTGGAGGCGTACCGGGAAGTGGACTTCAGACAAGCAGAGTTTTTCCAATTCCTTGACAAGCAGCTGGTGAAGATTGAAGACTTTTACAAGTTGAAGGAAGAGGAAGCAGGCGATCGTATGAACGCTCTTAGGGAGCAGCTGCATGTGATGCGCAACCGTCGCCTGGAGGAAGTTGTACAAGCAGATCAACACAAGCATAAGCATTTGTCAAATGGCAACTTACCTGACGGCGATGCGTCAAGCAAAGCGAACGGGCAGTCAATGGGCGCGCCGTGGATCGCGCCTGTCAATAAGACAGTTGACCAAATCGACCATGCCTTCGACAAGGTTCGTCCCAACCGCATTGGAAAGACTAGTAGAACAATGGGCACGCTCGGGACACCCGAATTCCCACCCGACAGACCTTCGGACCAGCGCGATTATAGTCGCCACCCAGGGTCGAAAGAGGTACCCTACAGAGTCGCAAAGCGAAAACTGAAGGTCGCTCTGGCCGAATACTATCGCGGCTTGGAACTTCTCAAGAGTTACGCCCTGATGAACCGTACTGCTTTCCGGAAGATTACCAAGAAGTTCGACAAGACGGTCAATGCGCGCCCAACTAACCGCTACATGTCCGAGAAGGTCAACAAGGCTTACTTTGTCAACTCCGAAGTCCTGGATGGTATGATTCACGACGTGGAAGATCTTTATGCGCGATACTTCGAGCGTGGCAGCCATAAGGTGGCTGTTGGCAAGCTCCGTGCAAAGATTGCAAGAGCTGGCGACTACACTGGCAGTATTTGGAGGCAAGGTGTCATGGCAACTGCTGGGTTGGTCTTTGGCCTGCAAGGTCTAGTCTATGGCGTCGAACGATTGAACGACCCGAATCCGGATATTGCCGCGCACACAGCTTATCTCTTGCAAGTTTATGGCGGCTACTTCTTGATGCTGCTTCTTGTGGGCCTGTTTGTTATTGATGCAAGAGCCTTCACACAAGCGAAAGTTAATTATAAATTCGTTTTCGAGTTTGATAGTAGACACATGCTCGACTGGCGACAGCTGAGTGAGGTAAGAACAATGCAGACCGTTACAAAGGATGCAATGCTAACGATCGCTAGATGCCCGCAGTCTTCCTCTTCCTTCTCGGATTGGTCATGTGGCTCAACTTCTGCCGTTTCGGCGGCGATCCAATGTACATCTACTGGCCAGTAATACTTGTCGGACTTGCTGTCGGCGCCCTGTTCCTCCCAGCGCCTTACTTCTATCAGCGATCCCGAGGCTGGTTCCTGTACAGCAATTGGCGTCTCCTTCTAGCGGGAATCTATCCCGTCGAATTCCGCGATTTCTTTCTTGGCGACATGTTCTGCTCACTCACTTATGCAATGGGCAATATTGAGCTTTTCTTCTGTCTTTACGCGCGTAACTGGAACGAACCGTCGATGTGCAACAGCTCGCACTCGCGACTTCTTGGTTTCCTCACTACGCTTCCCGGCATTTGGCGTGCATTGCAATGCATTCGACGTTTCTACGATACCCGGAATATCTTCCCGCACTTGGTCAATTGCGGAAAGTACTGTTTTACTATTTTGGCTGGCATGAGTTTGAGTTTGTTTCGCATTGAGAGGTCGACGGAGATGATGGCCTTGTTTATAGTCTTCGCGACTATCAACGGCATCTATTGCAGTATTTGGGATGTCATTATGGACTGGAGTATGTTGAAATGTTTGACTGCCATTTGTGGACATTTACTGACTATCGTGCAGGTCTGGGCGTGCCTTCAGCAAAGAACAGGTTCCTTCGCCACAAGCTGGCTTACAAGCAGATATGGTGGTATTATGCTGCGATGGTGATCGACCCTATACTACGCTTCAACTGGATATTCTACGTCATCTATGCCAACGACTTGCAACATTCGTCCGCCGTCGCGTTCTTCATTGGGCTCTCGGAGGTTCTTCGCCGTGGCCTCTGGACACTTTTCCGTGTCGAGAACGAACATTGCAACAACGTTGGTCGCTTCAGGGCATCTAGAGATGTTCCTCTGCCTTACGAGATCGAGCACGAATCCAGCCAGGACTTGCTTGACAAGACCCCTGGTGAAGAGGACCGCACGCATCACGCGAAGGCGGCACAAGGCGAGCAACAGCCTCCACCATCTGGCCGTACACCAGCCTCGCAACAGCTTCCATCCGAGCGTCTTAGCCACGAAGGCAGGGCCTCGGCCACCGACATCGAACAAGGACACGGGACTCCGAGCGTTGCGTCTCTCAGGCGCAGACGTCCCAGTCTCACCAATTCTCCCATCGCTCGCGCTCTTCGGCAAGCCGGCAATACAATGCGCTCCGCCCACGCACAAGACTACGAGCGCAAGCGTAAGCCTGAGCTTGGGAGCACGGCGGCAGACGCCACAAAAGACGACGAGGATGATGATGACGATGATGACGAAGACGATGATGCGAGCAGTGATTCAGACGATGCGAGGCGGCAGCAGCCTAGAGGAGCACGGAACCATGTTGCGCGAGAAAGGCGCAATTCGAGTGAGGAGGACGGCAGGAGGGATTTGGAAGAGGCGGAGGACCTTGTGGCTAGGGGACAGGGTAGGTAAATGGCTGGGCCGTGTACACGAGTGGCCCTGCTGGATTGCTGCAGCGCATCGTATATATCATCATTCTCAATGTCCAGAGTAACGTCGCGCACATTACTTCCCATGATTGAAGTGGAATAGCGACCCTTACCTATACGTGATGTGTGGCGCGCCCAATCAGACGCACTGCCAGCCCCACAAAAGCTTGCTCAAAGCGGTAATTAATAAATTTTGACTCTTCACATCCAACTTCGCGAAATTTTGGAGGTGGCGCTTCTTCACTAGAACCAACAAACGAACCTCTGAGACCAAAACATCCAGATAACACTGCATAAATCTTGGAAACCGTCTTAAATACTGGACTGCAGGGGAAAACGAAAGAAATCGCGATCATGGCTGAAGAAAGCCCCAAACTTGCGCACACCCTCGTCCTCGACACAGGCGCCATCATCAAAAACGAACCCTCCGTCTCAACTTTGATCGGAAAGTCCGACGCTTTATTCACGGTTCCAGCCATCATATCCGAGATCAAAGATGCCGTCACCAAGTCTCGCGTGGAGACTATGCTCATGCCTTTCCTCACAGTCCGCCAGCCTTCGCCCGCGAGCATGAAGTTTGTAACAGACTTTGCCAGGAGGACGGGCGACTTGCCGGTGCTGAGCAAGCCTGATTTACAGATTATTGCTCTCACTTATGAGTTGGAGTGTGAGAGGTTGGGTGGTGATTGGAGGTTGAGGAGAATGCCTGGACAGAAGGCGTTGAATGGGCCTTTCCCGGCGAAGGAGGGCGAGGTAGCTGCTGCTGACGCTGGAGAGAAGGTTGAAGAGAAGCCGAAGGAGGTGCTTCTGGGTGAGGAGGGAAAGGTAGCGGAGGAGATTGCTGAGGAGAGGAAGGAAGAGGCTTCGCCACCGAAGCAGCAGAGTGAGCCGGTTGGTGGTGAAGCGGCGACGGAGACGACTGTTGAAGCGGTCTCAGAAGAGCCTAGAGCTGAAGCTGAGACTCCTGTATCGACCGCCACTGCCGAAGCAGAGCAAGGCGATGAATCGCACAAAGACGTCACAGAAGCACTTGCACAGGCAACCATCAAGGACGACTCCGCCCAAGAGACACAAGAAGCTGCACCGCAGAACGACTCGACTGAGCCAACTCAGGAAGAATCAGACTCAGACTCGGAAGGCTGGATTACACCTTCGAACCTCAAGCAAAAGCAAGCAGAAGACGCAGCTCCCGCCGTCGCAGACGCATACCCTCAGAAGAAGATGGAAGTCGCCGTCCTAACCACCGATTTCGCCATGCAGAACGTCATCCTGCAAATCAACCTCAACCTCCTCTCATCATCGCTGATGAGGATCAGACACGTCCGCTCTGTCGTGCTACGCTGCCAGGCCTGCTTCCTCATCTGCAAGGAAATGAACAAGCAGTTCTGCCCGCGCTGCGGCAAGCCCACTCTTAGCAGAGTGTCCTGCTCCACTACCAACAACGGAGAGTTCAAGATCCACTTGAAGAAGAACTTCCAGTACAACTCGCGTGGCGACCGTTACAGCATCCCCAAGGCCGTGCACGGCTCATCTAATGGTCGTATCAAGGGCGGTGGAAAGGGTGGCTGGGGCAATGAACTCATCTTGGCGGAGGACCAGAAGGAGTATGAGCGCAAGATTACGTCGGAGAAGAGGGCAAAGGAGAGGAACCTCATGGATGAGGACTACCTGCCTGGTATTCTGACCGGCGAGCGCTCGAAGACTGGTGGTCGCATCAAGGTTGGCGCGGGAAGGAACGTCAACTCGAAGAAGCGTAGCTAGATGCGGAGCATTGTTTGCAGGAAATGCTCTTACATAGATATAGATAACGAAGGATTATGACTTTCAATGGCAGTCTGCAGGTTTCATGCGGATGAAGATGAAGAAGATGGTCTAAGATGCCCGAGACAGGCGATCGGCAGACGGGCGCCCTGAACGAGCCGAGCCGAGCCGACAGAAACCATGAATGGCTGGCTGCAGGGAAACGGAAACGTTGGAGGGCGAATGTTTCTCGGTGGGTGGTACGATGGGATAGCGTAGATACCGGTACATACTACTACCACTCTCCCTGCCCGCCATTGCTCTCTTCGCGCGACCTCAAAGCCTCGTCAGGCTCTCCAGACCGCTGTTCCGACAGTCTTCCATACGCCCACCCTTCCTCTCCATCCCATACAGCCAGATCTCGTTCGCCCGCCCCGACGTGCCCCGCGCTACCAACACCGCCATCATGCCCACCACCCTCAAGGAGTTCGAGGCCGTCTTTCCCCAGCTCGTGTCAGACCTCAAGCAGCATGCCGAGCAGTACAAGCTCCCCACACAGGCCCTGAAGTGGTTCGAGGAGGTATGCCACACGCAATAGCCAGCCATCGAGCTGCGGCAACACACAATAACCCCTCGCAACGACCACCTCACTCACACCACCGCCTAGTCCCTCTACTACAACGCCGTCGGCGGCAAGTGTAACCGCGGCCTGTCCGTCATCGACACCACCCAGTTGCTCCTCGGCCGCGACCTCACCAAGGATGAGTACTTCCACGCTGCCACACTCGGCTGGATGATCGAGCTGCTGCAGGCCTTCTTCCTCGTCTCCGACGACATCATGGACTCATCCAAGACCCGCCGCGGCCAGCCCTGCTGGTACCTCAAGCCCGGTGTCGGCATGATCGCCATCAACGACGCCTTCATGCTCGAATCCTCCATCTTCATCCTCCTCAAGAAGTACTTCCGCTCGCACCCCGCCTACATCGATTTCGTCGAGCTCTTCCAGGAAGTCGCCTTCCAGACCGAGCTGGGCCAGACCTGCGACTTGCTCACCGCGCCCGAGGACCACGTCGACCTCGACAACTTCAGCCTCGAGAAGTACTCCTTCATCGTCATCTACAAGACCGCCTACTACAGCTTCTACCTCCCCGTCGCCCTCGCCATGCACTACACCGGCAAGGCCTCTGCCGCCAACCTCAAGCAGGCCGAGGACATCCTCATACCCATGGGCGAGTACTTCCAAGTCCAAGACGACTACCTGGACAACTTCGCCGACCCCGAGACTCTCGGCAAGATCGGCACAGACATCCAGGACAACAAGTGCTCGTGGCTGGTCAACCAGGCGCTGAAGAAGGTCACGCCTGAGCAGCGTAAGGTTCTCGAGCAGAACTATGGCCAGAAGAACAAGGAGGCCGAGGCGAAGGTGAAGCAGCTCTTCGACGAGCTTGAGCTTGAGAAGGTGTACAAGGAGTATGAGGAGGCGCGTGTCGGTGAGCTGAGGGAGAAGATTGCCGCTGTCGACGAGTCGTCTGGCATGAAGCAGGAGGTTTACGCAGAGTTCCTTAGGAAGATCTACAAGAGGAGCAAATAGATGGGTAAGGAAAGGCATAGCATAGAGGGAGAAATGGTTAAAGCATGATGATACACGCGAAAAAAGTTAGAGGCATCTGAGCGGGAAGGGTATCGCGGTCATTTTTCAGTTATTTTATCTTACAAGACAGTCTTGAGTCAACTTTAGAAGTACTCAAAGACATTGCTAGCACCGAAGCAGCATGCATGCTCTTATGTCGATCTTCCACCTGCCTGCCCATCGAGAGCAGCCTTGATTGTGTTATTTTTTCCTTTGTTGCGTTTTCGAATGTTAAAGCCTCGCGAGCAACCTACCCAAACTCCATTAGACCCAAGACTCCTCGGAACCCCAAGCAATTCATCGCGCTTCTCGCCCCACTTCATTTCACTTCACATCATGAACTCCAGCCAAATGCACCCAAGTGACCTTCAAGAGCGGGAGTAAAGCGAAGCAGGCACCTTTCCAGCTCTCTCACACCATCACAACGCCACAATCCCCGCCTCCTCCAAGCCCGTCATCGCCCTCTCCCTCGCCGCACAAACATCGCACCTCAGATCCCCATCTTCAAGTGCGCCGCTCATCATCGCATCCTCCACGACGCCATCGAGACTCTGATCAGCCAGCATGCGCTTCTCCAGAGTTAATCCCTTTGTCTGTGTGGTGCGGACCAGGTCCTCCTGGCGCTCGGCATCGGCGTTGAGAACTTCGGGGCTGAGAAGGTGTTGATGGGCTGAGCCGAAGATGCGCCCGCCGCCGGTTGGGTAGGGCGAGGCGGTGCTGGAGATCGAAGAGTTCGAGGAGGACTTGGAGAGGGTGTTTGCTGCGGAGATGCTAGCGAGGAGGGCGGGTGGGAGTTTTGCTTCGGTTATTTTGTTTGAAAGAGCTGGATCCATGGAAGTATTAGTGAGACCTGCAGGAGCAGGTGCAGGAGCAGAAACAGAACGCTGGCGGTGTTCTTTCATGATCAACGCAGTGGCGGCGTCCAGAGCTGAAGACATCTTGCCGAGTCTGGTGTTATTCTTGTCTTGCTTGTCTTTCGGCTTCTTATCTGGGATCTCGAGGTCGAAGATTCGGAGTTTTTTTTCGGTTGCTTTGTGTAGAACGAAGTGCTCCCAGAGTGTTGCTGGCTCGACGTATGAGGCGTTTGAGATTTTGCGTTTGGAGGATGAGGCGTTTGCGTTGTTACACGACATGGCGGCCGCAGGGCGGGTGGCTGCGTTTGCTATGTAATGCGTGGCAGTGACGATGCGGTGTGACGGCAGGTGCGATGGTTAATTGGATGCGTGGGTGCCTGCATGTAATGTTTTGGAGCGGTCGTGACTTGGTTTGCTGGCTTGGTAGTGTTGGTGGTGCCTGAGGGTCAAGTCCACGTGGTTGTGAATGACGACTGTCGGAGGAGTCTGGTGATGTGAGGTCAGTGATTTCTTTGGCGGGATGTCACAGAGAAAGATGCAAAAGGTCAAACGGATGCAAGACCGGAAACATAGGTCTTCGCTTTGACTTGTTAGGCGTGTTGAAAGGGCGCTGTCCTTGCTGGCAATGAGAAGTGAGAAGAGTGAAGAGCAATAAGCAAAGAAGGAAAGAAACAGTGTGGTTAGTCTACGCCCTGAAGAGCGCAATGCAATGTCGAAGACGGCCAATAAACTAGAAAAAAGGA